>VDFB02124648.1:147497-172497 GCA_007258455.2 Sequoia sempervirens | reverse complement strand
TTGTTGATCATGGATCTTCTGATATAAATTTTAATCAAATAATATGTTGCTTTTAGTATCCACTCCTCTTCAAACAAAACTCTTAAAATATTCAACAACTTACAATAAAAAGAACACTCCTTAAATATTATCCATTTCCATGAAGCGTGGATCCCTCATTTCTTCAATTTTGTCCTCTTTAATTTTAAGAGTAACATAGGAATTTGTACTCTATGGATAAAAGTGTTTTGCAATTGGATATTAAGTGCAAGTTTATTGGATATTAAGCCTACCTACTAATGGGGCCCACTTAGGCCTACTTCTATACCCACCATTGGACCCCTACCTGTTATGAACCCCTTTCCCTTATTCCTCGCAATGTTTTTGTTAACAGGTCTATCCATCTAAAATAGTACATGATCCGATGAAAAAGTTACACATGTTTTAGTGAAGAGATACGCTAAAATTTAGTGAAAAGTCTCACTTGACAAAGAAAGTGAGGGGAAATAAAATTTTCAATAAATTATGAAAGAAAAAATATTATAGACACTAAAAAATGTCTTGGTTGTGAGCGTCATTTTTTTCTTTGCATAATTAAATAATTATTTATTTATTGTCCTTGATCACATTCCTCTATTAATTAAATATTTTAATTATTTAATTAATTCAATTTTTGGTATTTATTCTCCTTTGATCAATTAAATAAATTAAATTGTGTTGCTAACACATTTTCCTTCTATAATTAAATAAATTATCATTTATTTAATTATTTTCTATTCATCATTCATCTATGGTTAAATAATTATTTTAATTACTTATCTATTCATTAATCTTTTTCATCCTTCTATGATTAACTAATTATTAAAATTATTTGAATTTCTCTTACCACTCTCCAATAATAAATAATTAATTCGATTTAATTATTTAAATTTTTTTTCCATTGCCTCTATATTTAATTTAAATGGTTGCACACTCATTTTAAATTAAATATTCATATTCCCTTTCTCTTAAATAAATACATGTCTTTTACCAAATTAAATAATATGGTCAAAGATTTCTCTTATGAATTATTTAATTCCTCCACTCTTTTCTTTCAAATCTAGACTATTGATTGCCTCTGGTCATCAAAGAATTTTGACCATCCATTCATAGCCATCCCTAGCCCACTACTTTGTGGTGCATGAATCCTTCATCGTTGATCTTATCATCTTCTAGAAGATCGGTCTCATCCATCTGTTTGAGAGGATCTTCTATAAAAGAAGGCTTTCTCCTCCATTTTGGCTTTACAAATCCACATTCTCCAACATTCATGCTACCATATCATTTTCACTTGTAGGTATTTTTGCAACAAAAACTAAGAGCAAGTTTACAAAAGCAGATTTGAGGAGAGGCAAGGAAGATGAACCAAGTTTGATAGGGGAGTTTGATATTTCTTTTGATGTTCATTTGATTTCTTCCTTGTCATTTGTACTTTTTTGCTTTGGATTTGGATTCTTGGTTTAGATTAGAAGTAGAGAGATTGCTACTTGATCTTTACCCCCTTTTGATTTGAATTTCCACATCCTTACAAATATTATCATAAATCACTCTCTCACTTAGATCTAAAGATTAGTTGTATAACTAGTTTATTAGAAAATTTATGTCAAGATCAAATATTAAACAAAAATTAAATTTTAAGTTAACAATTAAATTATTAATTTAAAAATAATTTAGATCACAACAAAGGTGAATATTTTTGAAGTAAGAAAAAAAATTGATGGAAGAAAAATCTACTTGTAATAATGAATATGGAAATTTGAGATCTTATAATGTTTACAACCTCTCTACTATTAAAACTAGTGAAAGTTTAAAACTAACAAGATTTCCATGCTAAGTACCATCATAAAGGGAAGGGATAGATATCCTTATTTATAGAGGGGAAAATAAGAGTTATGCATTGAACTTCAAGCCTCTATATTTGCCACCTTGCACTAGTGTCCACTTCTGTATTTTATAATCATAGTCATCTCACTAAGGAAAGAACCTCCTTAAATATACACAAAAGAATAAAAGGTTTGAGTAGATATTTTCTATAAAAAATAAAAAAAAATTAATATAATCTATAGCTCTAAAACCTAGTGACTAGAATTCTTATGACTAATATTAATTCTAACATCAATCGAGATGGTTCACAACTCAAGAAAAATTTGATAGTTTGCTACATGAAAACAAATATTTCTTTTAATATTCTTTATGGATTCTTAATACATTGCTTTATTAAACATCAAATTGACTTGATTTTAAGATCTCTCCTTCAAACGATTCATAATTGATGTGGATATTTGATTATATGATTCATCAATATAGACCTATTTCTAAAATCTTGTATCTCACAAGTTCTATGCTTAATTAAAAAGTATTTAAGCCTTTAAACTATGATGTTTCTATAACTCTATGGTTTCTTTTTAGTGCTATTTATTCATGATGTAATTTTAATTTGATAACTATGTTATTCATTATCCCTTAAATGTTATAGATGATAGAAACTTATAATCGTCAATCATATAAGAAAGTGAATTATTAATTATCACTTAAAGAAGACAATGTAACCATTTTACCCTAGAGACAAGGTTCTCACTTCTTTTACATTTTAAAGAAATATTTAGTTTTCAAGTACTTTTAGTCGGTGTCCCTAGTTCTAATTTGTTTCTCTTATCTTGTTTGGTGAGGGTCCTATTTGGTTATTCTTATACTCTTAATGACTTTTTTTTCTCTAGTGTTTATGTTATTTCCCTATATTGAGATCTGATCCATATTACTACCTTTGATCCAATATGGATTTATGCATGTTCCTTATATTACCTTTGATATCAATTTAAGTGATTACTTTATTAGGTTTCAAATGATAAGCTTTATCTTTAATTATTTGTATCCTTGGTTGATGGGTTTTTTTTCTCCCCTAGTTGAATATCTATGTTCTATAGAGTTACTATGTGGTTATTGTTGATGGTGTTTTCTGCACAACAACAACTCAGACAGAAAATGATATTCTATCTCTCTTGAAAGATAATCTTCAACAATAAATTGCTGAAAATTACCCCAAGGTCTCTCGGGTGTCAGGTCATGACAATGCATAAACAACTCAGATAATATGTGAAAATTTTGGTAATCACAATTGGACCTTACTACAAGCAGAATGTATCATTTCAATTTATCAGATCTTGCAATATGATGATCTTAAATCCTAAATCTAACCGAATAATAAAGAAATGGCAAAAGATGAGAGTGCAAGAGAAGTAATGAAACCTAAACTATTTCTAAGATGAACCATGCAAATGACAGATATCAGGAATGGACCAATCTCGAATAACCAATTCTTGCTTAAACCACAGTGCAATATCACAAGAATGGTGCAATCTTCTAAGGTATATAGATTTTCAAATCATAGACATTTATCCACAATCGAACTAAGCACAAAAACAGATATATGGTCCAAGCTGACTTCACCAGCCTACTACAATCAGATAGTTACTGGGAGTATAGACCAAAGATTGCTACAAACATTCCAAATATGAAATCATGAACATCATTCACCAAACTAATCCAACTCTAAACACTAAATCCTAAATATTTAAGCAATTTGAAAAATGAAACAACAGGAACCATGCAAGATAAACTAACACAAGAGATTTCACCAGGAAAACCACAATGCCTTCAATTGTATTAGATCACCACAATGCTGCAACAATTCCACTATTCTGTTACAATATTTGCTTCAAGAAACTGACTACTATCCCTACTACAAAGTGCTCTAGCTCTTTTCTGATTTAGCTTGTCTCTCTTATCTTTCTAGCTTCTCTTACAATGAGGCAAGAATGCCCTTTATAGCAAATTCTTAAAACATGTCAGCCCAGCCAAACATTTACAAAAAATAATAGCCAAAACAAGTCGGCCTCAGGAATTTCAAAATAAGGCACACATTAAATGCTGATACATCATCAAGGTCGGCCTAGACACATTCCCCAATGTAGCCTGGATCAATACATGCCCTATAATAATAGGGAAGCACAAATCTTCAAAATGGGCATTAACTACCACTTCCCTTATCCTTATTCTGATCCTAAACCTTCAAAAATAATTTATCCAGCTCGGCGACAGGTGGCAAAGGCAAAATCTTGAGCCAACATTCAATGGCGCCAATCTCCTCTTTTGACTATTTAACAACTTTATTCCAATCATCCTTGTGCGCCTGGTACTTATCCACCACAGCCAAGTAGGTTGCTCTATCATCTAGCTGGTGCCCCATTATAACATTTTCAAAATATGGAGCATAAACATCATGCCACCATTCTCTTAATTGTTCTAGGCTCAGATACTTAGAAGCAACCTTCCTCCTGCCAGTCATTATCTCAAAAAATGCAATACACCCTTCATAGACTCCAGTCAGATCACCATCTATCTGCTTCTTTCGTTTATGGATCTTTCTGATGGCCTTTTGTCGAATCTGCAAAGCCTCGAACCATTCCCAAGGCTCATTTAGTCTGGACGAGGGTAGGATTTCGTCTACAGCCAACTAATCTTTACCATATTCTATAATCACTTTAGATTTCTGCAATAGAAGGTCGATGTCCTCCTTGTCTTGAGATAGGACATGCTCTAATAAGTCCTTGGCTCTTACTGCATCCTTTCTAGTCGAAAGGATTTCTTTATTGCATCATCTCCTTTCACTTGCACATCCTTCAACCAATCCACTACAGTTTGGGTAGAAGCCTTCATCCTTTCAAGTTCAGAAATAGTTTCCTTGGGCAAGAAACTAGCCGCAGCAGAAGAAGATGGGTGGAGAGATTACAGAGGCTTCATCACATCTTCTAGACATTTCTTAAGCCTTTCATTTTCCCTTTTAAGCTCCTGTTTGGACTGTGTCTCTTTCCTCAGTCTTCCTATTATTACTGCATTGGTCCCTTCATATTCTTCAATATCCTGCTCTACAAAAGTTGGTCCAAGATTAATGGTTTGTACATTGTAATCTTTTCCAGTGACTTCTTCTTTGCTCTTATCAGCAGTTGGGGTGGCAATATGGATAACCCTATTATTTACTTCATCTATTTCTATCCTCAAAACTACCTTAGCCATCTTTTTCTTCTTACCTTTACCAATCTTGGTCAGCATCTCATCCCAATCAAGAGGGGTGTCTTCAACAATGACTTGTTTCTTCCTTGTTATCTCTTTTTCCAACCAATCCGGGATAGCAGGATCCACCCAGATTTCTTTTGTTTCGACCTCTTCATGTTTTTCTAATGTTTCATCTTTCTCTTTCTCAGGAGACCGGTCACCCTGGTCACCCAATTCAGGCTCTTCTTCTTGCAAAGGTGATGGGGCTTTAATTGGGGCATCTTCCTTCTCAGGTGATCCGTTGCCTTTGCTGCCTACCGGAGAATCCTCATATTGCACTAGTGGAGAAGGGTGCCCTTCTACATCTTCAACTTCAAGCTCGATTGCTGCACCAAAGAGTTCTCCTTCCTTGAACGGTTCTTCCTCTCCACTGGTTTCATGCTCCTCAGCGGTCTCCTACTCAGGTACACTTGGCGAAGGGGAAACAATCTTTGGTTGTTCCATGGTGGAAGTCGCTGGGAGAGGACTTGCTCTTTGTTGGGTCTCCGTAGGAGATGGTGTCCTTGACTTCCTTGAATAAACCTTAGTTTTTTCTCCTGAACTCTCCACCTCGACAACTAGAGGGTTTGTCTCATTCCTGGCAGTCCCTTGATCTTTCCTCTTTGAAACTCTAGTTGTCCTTTCCCTTTTAGGCTCCAGAGGAATATCTTCTTTTTCTGCCTTCTTAAGTTCCTCCTCTTCTGTGGACTTACCAATTCTCAAGGTTCTGCTTCTTTTCTTCCCCTTTGGCTTCCTTTTCTGCTCAGGCTCATCTTCCTTTGGGCCTCTGACTTTAATTTTGAAAGGTGAGCCCACTTTGGTTTTCCTTTTAGAATCGTCTTCCCCGGATTCTTCTGAGGTGGACAGGGGATCCAGATTTCCCATTAAATTGAAGGTACAAGGTACCTTTTCACTTTCCAACTCCCAAACCTTATGTTTCAACCATGAAGTAGTAAATATCATGACAGGGGCCATTAGGTCTTCCAACTTGGTTACCTCATCATCAGCCCAGTTTATTTCTCCAATTGATCTGTCCTTGATAGACTCATATGCATGATCTTGCACCAGATTCCCGTCATCTTCTAACTGGTCAGGGATCAACTTGACATTGTATTGCCTAATCACATCAACCAGAAGCCTAGAGTACCTTTTCTTCCTTGCCTCAAAATCATCTTTGATGTTTGCCCAGTAATCCTCTAGGTCATCCTTGTGATGGTATTCTTTGGTGGCCTTCTTTTGGGCTTCTCTAGTGATATCAAAGTTTGTCCTCTTAGAGTGGAAGGAGAAACCATAAGCAGCCAATTCATCCCCTACTGCATGTGTCGATTGGATGGAAGGGCATACCTCAGCTATACCAATCTTCAAAGGGAACTCACCTCCAAACCCTGTCTTATACTTTTCATTTTTAACAATAGCATCAAAGTCACATATCTGTCTTATAACCTCCAATAGCACAATGTGATCAGTAGGATATCTAGGCAATATGTATGGAGCAATTTGGCATCCATCAATTCTGATGTAGGAGAAGGTGGGAAACTAAATGAACCAAGCTCCATATTTCTTTATCAACTCCTTTGCTCCATCGGACAATCTCACATGCTCCGCATTTTGAAGCAGCCTAGTGATATGCATTGTGAATGCGTCGTTTGCTCTTTTGTATTCCCAGTGTCCTAAGTGCAATTCCAGATATATATCATAAACTATGTCTTGTCCAAATGTTCCCTTTGGATTCAAACCCCTGTATGGGTAGAATCTAGCCAACACATACATCACATAGGAAGACATGGTGAACTTTTGTGTTTCTATGACATCTCTTAGCTATTTATCAATCACAGCACTGATGAGTCCTTCCCAATGGTAATTAGTACCTTGTTCAATTTTGTTTATCACATGGACCATCCAATTTTCCAACACTCCAGCACTCTTCAAACCTGCCACTCTGCTCAAAAATGTGATCGTATCATATATGTCTGATTTGAATTTGACTCTGTGTAATTGCTTGGGCAGTTTGGAAAAGTGAGACTTTGGTTTCTCCAACTAGGAATTAATCATTTGTTGGGCCTTAGTGGGCTCATTCTCATAGTAATTTTTGGCTAAATCCATGTTCAAGGCACACACAGATGACAAATCTGGCATGTCAAAAGCTTGGGCAATAGAAACGGGATTGAAATTTTCCAAGACTCTCCCCTCGGTGCTAATGACCCTCTGTGTGTCAAAGTCGTATTGTCGTGCGCATTCTAGTATCAATTCATAACACTGGATTGCAGGAGGGAACCCTGCCACATGAACTAGTTTGGAGTTCATCATTCCTTTTCTCAAGACCGATAGATCCTTCTGAGCTGTTCTTTCTTTGAATTCATCATATCTCCACACTCCAACATTGGTGTCTGAGACCTCAGACCACACAGAAGATATTTTGCTGTCAGGCAGTTGACTCTTGGTATCTAATCTCAACCTTCTACCTCTGAAATGGAAGACCCCTCTGTATCACCTTTAGACTTTCCTGCAGCAGCTTTGCTTGACTCAGCTTGCACTAACAAAGGAAACGTCATGAGCACCCAATTATCATATATATTCCAACCAGAGGGTTAGCATAAAACCATATAAAGCAACTGAAATCCATCATTAATCATTAATCCTTGAAAATCTGGAAAAAAAAGAAACAATCCGGGAAAATGAAGTAAACCAGGAAAATCTCGTCAAGGCGGAATTCGGAGAAATCCGACCTAGACAGCCGAGACATCATTCGCCAAATAAGTCGTTAGTATGAACAAAATTTATATAATTATCATGAAATTCATCCATTAGCAGCAAGAAATCCTCGTTTAACACCTTACTCCATTAGCCCTAACATCAAAAAATCGAAAAGAATGAAACCAAGCAGGAAACCGGAAAAGTCTGAACAGGCCGGATTTCCGCAGACAACTTGAAACTCCAGAATTCATTGTACTCCGTGGACTTGGCCAAAATCGGGAAAATTCAGGTGCACAGAAATTCCGCAGACACCTCGGAAACCCGATGAACATTAACGCACGAGCAATTGATCAGATGATTACTTAAGCCTCCCTATTTGGATTCTAATGGTCTCAAAATCGACGCCAATAAGCAAAATTTCAAATGCACATGAATTCAAATTTCCAAAACCCTCAAATGACTAATTTTCATGGCGAAACAATGATGCCCTAAATTTGACAACTAGACCTCCGCCATGAAAACTAGGATAAGCTCAAGGTTCAAAATACTATCCTTAAAATGATTAGGCTAAGGTACACTGATACTTCTCAAGGCATGAGCAGGTTTAATCTAAGCACCAGATATGAGAATCATGGTGGATCAACTGTTCCTAGCAATTCTAGATAAAACACCAAAAACCCCAACCTTGCAAAATATAGCAAATTTCACGCCCAGAAGATAAGGTTCTACCCAGAACGCCCATCCATACTGATCTTATCCGACATTCATTTGGTAAACAAAGGCATGCATAGTGCGGGTGATGAAACCTTGTGAAGAGTTAAGTCAAACCCTAGTTCTTATAAATACAAATTCATGAGCAAGCAGAGGCCGACCCTAAATAATTACCAATCGACTTGAAAGATTCAATCAACGTGCAAACAAAAAGGAGGGGCAAGCAACGACTCACCATGGATCGATCTGGATGAAGCTCAGACTTGAGGAGGCGTCTGCAAAACAAGTGTGCCCTAGCAACAAAAATCCTGACACCAACGCCCAAACAATCCACACGCAAGGAGCTCAAAATCAATAATCAAAGCTCGAATGGAGAATGAACTCAGACGTCAGAGCGGATAGCAAGTGAATAACAAAATCAAAATGATGCCCAAAGGGCCTTAAATCTATCCACACTCGTGCCTGAGCAAAGGTACTTCGAGCATTAATGAGCGACAAGACATGTCAAGGAAATTCAGAAACCCGAGCCTAAAACGGAATTCCAGAAAAAACCAAGCCAAACGGACAATTCGGATGAACACGAACTCCGTGGATATGGCAGAAACCGAGGCTTTAACGAAATTCGGGAAAATTCGCTCCGGCCGGAAAATCCCGGATTCAAGTAGAAACCCGGATCTCAGAAAATTAAGCGATAAATGGACAACGAACTAGGACCCGAGAAAATCCGCCAGAGCTGGAAAATCCCAGATCCAGGTCAAAATCTGGACTTCGACTGAAACCCAAGTTTAACCAATTCAAGCCTCAACGCAAGACCAAAGCTAGTAAGACCAACATCTCAAGACCTTAAAAAGACAAATCTCATAAAAACCAAAGGTCCAAGACATCATGAAAAGAGGGTCCCTACTCCAAGTGGGGCATGTGTGCAAAATTACACAATAGTTACCATGTGTTTTTGTTTTTGTGATTTTTTTAAAAGAGTAAGTCAAATGATTGCCAAATGTTGCATTGAATATTTTGGTATCTTTTGGTGATGGTATGGTTTTTTCAAGTGGTAAACCTCTATTAGATCATATTCTTCCTTTTGATTTTCCTATTATTTAGGATGTGAAGTCTTTTTTTACTAGAACATGTGTTTTCTTCATATCCAAAATTATTTCACTACAATTTTATTTAGTTTAGTGGATTTAAAATTTTCTTGGAAATAATTTTATTTTATTTTTTGAATCTATAAAAATATTGAACTTATTACTTGAATTTTAGATCTAAGATTGGTTTTCATTTTGATTGAGTATAATTTCTTTTCTTTTTTAAGACTGTAGGAATCGGGTAGCACAACCCCCCTATAAACTGCAGTGCGCCTGGTAAACTTTTTAACGTGACCGGCGGCGCTGGCGCGATACACCCTCCAGTACCACGGGGGTGGGGGAGACTAGACCTCATGACCAACCTCTTGCAACAGGAAAGATTTAGCCAACCGAGCTAGAGCCCCAACCCCTTGATTGAGTATAATTTCATATCTAGGTTTGGAAGGATTTAAATTTTATTAGTTCTTGTAGATGTGTTTAGTCATTTTAATCTAGTTTAATTATGTTTTATATTAAATTTCATTGTCTTGGCTACTTTGAGAAGATCCCAATCTAGTAATCTATTATTCTTTGGATTAATACTTTTTGGTCCCATATATTTTGCACAAGGAATATCTAAAACATTTGAATGTCACCCCCTCTTAGAAGATGGTGTTGATGTTCCTATTCCAACCTTTGAAATCACTCCCATTCAATATTTTTCATCTTGTATTTTGTGTCCTCAAAGGCTTTCCCCTATTGGGAATTCAGTAGTGAACTCCCCTCCTCTTTCTCCTCAGCCTATGGATCTTGAGACTGTTGTATCTTGGGCCATTATCCAAAGAAGTAAGAAAGGTCTTCCTAAATATATCTTATTCCCACACTCAATTCAAGGGTGTGCAAATGGTTAGGACTAGGTTTGGTGTTACCTACTCATCACCTATTTTGGTTGCTTTGTTACTTTGAATTTTAACTTTGTTTAATGTTCTAGAACGTTTCTAATTCTAGATTGTATCGGTATTATTTTTTTGAATGTTTTAATTGGTAGTTGGGTTGTAGTTGTTCTAGTTTAATCCCTCTTGATTATATAAAAAAATAATCAATTGTTAAAATAACATAAAATTTATCTTCAAAATATTTATTTAGAAAAAAATAGTAATAATAATCTACAATATTGAAAATGCATAAAATAAATTA
This sequence comes from Sequoia sempervirens, assembly GCA_007258455.2. NCBI lineage: Eukaryota > Viridiplantae > Streptophyta > Pinopsida > Cupressales > Cupressaceae > Sequoia > Sequoia sempervirens. The sequence goes on along the minus strand of VDFB02124648.1, from coordinate 161,722 downwards.
TATAACATATTAAAAAATTATTCAATATAATATCATTATAAACTAAACACTCATAAAATAATTTTCAAAATACCTCTTTTAAATACAAAATAATCAATATTATAGATTCATAACTTCAGTCTAAAAAATCATATAGTAATAAAATTAATTAATTTAAATTTATTCCAAAAATTAATAATGAAAAAGAACAAATATCAAAATGAATTAGTTGTTTTCATTGTTGATCATTTGAGCTATTTTATCATTCATTTGTGGGGATCTAATATTAGGTCACCAATTCAATATGGAAATATTGATGCCACTTTATCTTAAAAAAATGAAAAAGAAACATTTCTAAGTAGATAAGTAGTACAAATATTGACAATATAGAATACAATACAACAATAATAAAGCTATTCCAAAGAAGATATATCTTAAAGTGGTGGAAGTTATATTTTATCTTTAGTTCCTACTACTCCATTGGACACTTATTTTGTTAGGGTTAGAGCTTACATGCTATTGGTTTTTTATTGTAAACCATATAATCGATGGTCAAACTTTATAATATGCTAGAGTTGATTATTTTTCATTAAATTTAAAGCATGTATCATAAATTGAAAGGATTGTGTTTCATATCTATTTTAAAATAATAAATGTAAAAAATAATTTTTACTTATGTTGTGTCATATAATTTATTTAAATGATATGTATCTTTTTAAGCAAATTATGCAAAGTCCCTAAAAAAGGTTGAAAATAAAAAATACATGCCTATTAAAAGGATAAACATTTTTTTATTAAAATAAGGAGAAAACAAAGGCTAGTGTAAAGTTGTTCCTTTCATTTACAAGCATGAAAGTACAATATCTAATCTAATAATTTTTAGATCTAATGATAAAGAAAGGATAATAATAAATTGAATTAGCTTCTTGAAAAAAAGTAACAAGCTTTCAAATGCAACAAGCCTAAAATCTTCTGAGATTTTTTAATAGGAAAGTACTACCAAGGGGGAAACTTCCAAATATTACAAGGTTTATTACTAGAAAAACAAAGAGATTGAATTCTCCTATAAATCACATCCAAAGACAAAGTAAAAAATATGGATATCAAGAAAAAGTTGAAGACTTGTTAGTTTGAAAAATGATTAATCATTAAATAAATTAAAAAATAGGTATAACAATGATGAATATCTAAAATGAATCTTAACTATGTTTACCCTAAATTAAGATGTTTCACTCATATCCTTATCACATATCACTACTCTTTCTAAATCATAATACTAGGTATGCTTCTTGTCGTTCTTTCATTGAGATGGAGTAGGAAACATAGCTAAACTTTGGGAGATGATTGAATGTGTAATATTCATTACTTGAATTGAGTCACTCTCTCTATGGATTATAGTTCCAAGACCATCCAAAATATGCTTGAATGATCATATTTTGGAGTGTTTTAGTCCAATTTGAATAGATCATTTCATGCCTCTACCCCTATTTATCAAGTCTTCTAACCCTTTTTCCAAAAATCCTATTGTTTAATCATCATCTCTTCTTTGCAAGAAGTATTCAAGAAAAATTTATACCACCATATTTGCATTTATTATGCCTTATCCACCTTCTTGGGTTGAAATCTAAATATTAACCCATAGAAAATATTTATAGAATATGCATAAAATCAATTGACACAACATGAGTGTTCGAAAGCACATTACATTTGAAAAATTGGTTCTCCTCCTAAATATTATGACATGAATGTAATGTAGATGCTAGATTATCCAATATATCCTAAATCCATTTGGATAAAAACAATTAGTAAGGGAACAATGACCATCTAAATTGAAAGAAAATATAGTAAAATTATTTTCTTAAATAACATAGATGTATTCACAAGGAAATCTAATATGTCAATGTCAATATCGTCTTCAAAAACTTGTGTACTCACACTGGAAATATCATCAATAGCAAGGGGATATTTTTCTATTGATGTGACCAATCCTTTCCTTCATCATGTTCACCTTGACAACATGCTTTATGTGTAACTCTGATTTGAAAATTTACATGAACACATAAACATACTTGACATTGACCCATATGCTTGGTAACAAATTTTGTAACATCTTTGACTTTGAAACCATGCAATATGGCCCTATTAGTGGTATAAAATGCCATACGTTCATTAGGAATATACAAGTCATGCATCTAAGGAACATTTTCAATCTTTTCCATGTGATGCATGTTGAATGGTCTTCAAAAAATAGCTAATTAGTGTATACATCCATGGTTTTAACTAAGTTAAAAGCACAAACCTATGTCACACTTTTAGCCAAATAAATAGTTCTGAGTGAAAAATTTTGACCTAAATAGTTTCAATTGAAATAGTTTCGACTAAAACTATGTGGCACATAGAGTTTCGAGCGAAACCCTTTCGTCTGAAACTACAAAGTTTGATTTTTTCTCTTTGTCACTTTAAAATGTGACTCAATTTATGTGTAAGGTTTCAATAGAAAGGGTTTTAGGAGAAATGGTTTTGGTTGAAACCCTTTAGATACCGAAACTGTCTATGTGGCATCCTTGTTGGAAACCACCTCATTCTTTTTCAAAAATATCTGAGAATTTCCACTTCAACATGATATTTCTTTAGTGAAAATGATTGTTTTCAAAAAACTAAAAATACCCTTTTGTAGTGCTCGGAGTGGTGAATCCAAATTTTTTTTTTTTTGATATTTTGATTAGTTTTAATATATATATTTTTTAAAATAATGCAAGTAGATTGTTAAATTTAAAAAAGAGGATAATTAGAAATTTAAAAAATAGTAAAATATATTAAAAAAATTGAAAAATATGTGGTGCACTAAAGGAGAGAATCATCTTCAAAAGGGTATAATTTTTTTTTAAAAATGATAAAAAAAAGTAGACAATAGTTGACGTCAAATGAAAACTATCAAATTCTAGTAAGTTTGACTTTAAAATGTTATTACAAGAAAAATATACATTAAAATTTCAAAAAAAAAATTCCATGCACTAGATATTGAATTACCTATTTGGAGAAAAAAATTGAGGGGAAAATAAAGTTTTTTTTTCTATTTGTTTCTTGACGTTAATTGAATATCACTTTTTCCTAAAATTTTTAGCATTTAAAAATCTACTCTTAAATTTATTAAAAAAAAAAATCAAAACAATTTTTAAAAAATATGAAAAATTACAAGAAAAATCTTCATCAAGAGCTCTACATTTCATTAGTTTACATCATTTTGAAATTCAAAACATAAAGACCACTTTATGTGGTCGAAGTTGAGAATTTTTTTTGGTGTTGGTCGATTCTTTTATAAAGTGTGACATGGGTTTGTACTTTTACCCACCAACCAATCCACCCTTCTATTTGATGTATTTTGAACGGTCTTCAAATGTGATCAGTATGATTTAATTATACCATTTATTTCCTAGCACACATGCTTAAAGGTATGAAAATATATGGATCACATCCCTGCCCTATGAATCCACCACCCTTGAAAATAATCAACAAAGATTTTATGTATGTCTCAAAAGAGATGCAAAAACAACCAAGCATCTCTAACAGTTGCCTCCTTTGTAGGAGTGTGATGCACGATGGATCCCAAATTATCAAACATCTTCATGGTACATTTTTCAATTTTATGGCTTTTTATCCTGCTTATGCTCAAAAAGTGCAAAAAGTTATCATTATTGCTAGGTTTTTTTGCTAAAAATTGCTTTTCCTTTGTATTAGGCCCAAAAACCCTAAAAACCCTAACTCCTCATAGCACTTTTATTCTATTTCTTCATTGACCTAACTACCCAATTCTTGGTGCCCTAAATTATTTTATGAAGCATTTTTATAACATGAGGTTATCGGTCCCCTTTATCCTTTCCTGACATTCACTTAATTGAATTATCACAAGTGCATATTAAGAAACTTAAGTGAACTCACATTATAAATATTTTTGTGTTGGTCATCCTAAAAATCCCTTAGTAACTCCTCCAATACACTGATGTGCTCATTAAGCTCTTCATTTTTCTTGCTTAAGTCTAACTATGGAGGAGCTAAAGAAGAACTTGGCATCAATGCACTAGATCTTACCACTAATGCAGTTGATAGAGGGGGTGTTAATGTAATTGTATCTCCATCACATTCAATATATTTTACTCTTGAGTGAAGGCTAGGTGATCTTGTAACAACTTGTCATACTTGGCCTAGAGGGCCTCTACAATAGCTTTACTGAATTTGGCAGTGTCAACTACCAATGTTGTAGCCTCCATAGTAGAAGTATCAAAAACTATTTTTATTATCAAGCCACCTTTGATATCTTTAGAGGCCTCGACAATGAGTAGCTTTTTTGTATTTGGAGCAAGGGTCCATATAGCAAGGGTCTCCCATCTAAGGTTGAACCCTGACACTAACAAAACTACAACTACTTGATCTTTAGAGAAAAATACTTATTGGTCTTGCTTTTTGATTGTATCAAAAGCAATTGAAAAAGATATATCCCGCTCAGGGAGAAGCAATATCCCACTATCCCTCACCATTTTTCTCTCTCCTTTTGGGGTAATTTTTTTGACATTGACCCTCATTTTTGCAAGTAATTTTTGGGAGACTTTCTCATATTTCTCCCTTGGGACTTTGGAATTTTCCTCCTCAAGCATTGTAATGTATTCATCTTCGCTAGTCCTCAAAAAAAGCTCAAAAAATTCTTGATTTTTAACAAACTCGTCATCGTCCATACATTTTTTCAAGCCACATCCCTAATGTTATTTCTATTGTCTCTTCCCTCTAATATATTTTCACCCAATCTACTTTGGGGCACTGTCACTTGTTGATCCCTTTGGGGAGAAGGCATTACTCTATTCACCTCTTCATTAGTGACCTCCAAATACTTTTCCTCATCAAGGCCGATGGGATAATCCACCAATAGGGGTTGCTCAGTTATTCTTCTTTTTGGAGATTGTTCCTTTAGAGGGGAATCAAGAATAATTACATAAGGAGAAGGAGGGGGTGCTTGTTGTGGTGATGATGATGCAACCACAAAAGGAGAAGAGTGTTGACCCTACTATCTTATTACAATCCCCTTAGTCCTTTTAAAAGAAAAAATGAAAGGATCAATGTTAGGGGGATGATATGAAGGCCTTTCCTCAATAGTTGGATCCTTCTCAATTATCCTATCAATATTTTGAAAAATTGCTTGAATCCTCAAAATTGGGTTAGTGATCTCAAAATAGGCTCCCTAATAATCAACATTTACTTTTTGGTATCTTTTTCCTTCTTAAATGTTGTCCACTTTACATTTCTTTCATTAACTTCTTTGTCATCACCACAATTTCTGATGACATCCTCACTAAAGTATGTTTGATGCACATACTAATAACTCCTAATGCTTGTCCTAAGGTGGTGAATGAATCCCTCAGGATCAAAGTTCCTTGTTGTCTCTTCAACCATTTTATATGTTTTCAACTTATGATATAATTTATCAAATCCTTTCATGTTCATCTTGAAGTCAAAAAAAAATGTCAAGGAAAGAATTAACCTTTTCTCTGTCCACCTAAGTGAAATTTATCAGACTCCATTAATTTCCATATAAGCTCCAAAAAGGTAATTCTCAATGGCATAAATCTTGGCATGATATGGGGGCCAACTGGGCATCTGTATATTCTCACCACTATTCAATTTGAATGGAAATAAAAATCCCCCCAGTTATGTTGAATACCTAGCTTAGGCCTCCTTTCCATAGGCCTTATGAAATCCAAGATCTCCTTAGGAAATATGACCACTGAACCTTGTAAAAGTGATAACACCTTCCCAACAAAATGATTTTTAAAAATAATAAAACTTGATTTCTCACAATTCACATCCCATGCATGTTTCCAACATTGGACTAGGATCTCATTTCCTTGGCCATCATTATCACAAATTTGTAGTGTAGGACTCCATTCTTTCATCCCTAAAAATAGGAACATATAACACAAGGAGTACCATCTATAATTAGCCATCTTGTGGCTTTTCTAAGATCCAACAATTGTTTATGTATGGCATTAGCAACAAAAGTTGCATAATCATATTCATCATTGACTATGAGATTTTGAATGTCAATAGTCATACAAATGAGATGAATGGGGATCATTTCCTTCTTATCTCCCCCAAGAACTTGATACAATGCATAATAAGTTCTAACAAAATAATTCTCAAAAGAATCAAGTTTGAAGGGATCTATCTCATAGGGGGGAAATTATAATTGAATTTCCATCAAGACCCTTATTTTTATGCTTGGGCAACTAGAATGCTCTAAAATTACTTGTCTTATTGATACTTGTGTTTTAAAGTAGCAGAATCAATTGTTTTGCATGCATCTAGGTTTACTTTGAAAACCTAAAGATAACCACCTTTTCAATGTTTACTAGAATACCACCATCTAGAGACCTAATTGCTCTAATGTTTTCATCATAATTGGTTGTCATTTCCCTAAGCAAATCTACATCCATGAAGACGTTCAACACTATCAATTTTCCTAGGTCACAAGTCCATACATTTGAAATTGGGACCTTTGAGTTTCTTTTGCCATACTAGTGACAAAACAACAACCACCCACCCATGGGAATGTTTGCATCTCTACATTCAAATGCTTCGTCCAATAAACCACCTTCTGCACTAGGACCATGGACTTTAATCTTTTGAAAGGATGAGACTGATAATTGTGCAAATAGGTCTTTGTCTAGGGTTATTTTTTGAGCTGAGGAAGAGGGTTGGATTGTCAATGGACTCATGGTTTTGGCTTGATTTAGAAACTAGGATTTTATCAAAGGGCTAAGGTTTCTTTCAAAAATTTCAAGCAACAACTAGGATGAATTTAAAATAATTCAAGACATAATGCAAGTACCCTAGCCCAATTTTAGCTTCTAGAATGAAATTTTGTATAATTAAAAACCATATGACACTGAATGAAATGATTTTTTTGGTCATAGATACACTTACTTGTTTGTTCGCTCTAGAAACCATAGCTACTGCAGAAGCTTTCTAAACACTACAAATTCTCTTCTATCTTCTATGGATGCTCAATATGTTAAGTGAATTGTTCAATTGGTCAAATTATAGATTTTATAGAGGAAAATTCATTAATGGCATGACTAAAACCCATATTTTTTGCCATTAATCTCAGCTCGTGTGAGGTAGAGCATGCAAGTACCCATTTTTCTAATAAGGGAGGCTATTAATTGCTATTAATCTCAGCTCGTGTGAGGCTATTAATTGCTCAATTGAGAACGGGGTCCCACCATCTTAGATGTGAGACTGGTAGGTGGAAGACTCCTAAGGAAACTTGGGAAGAAAGAACGTGCTTATTTTGTAATAAGGGAGTAGTGGAAACGGAGTGGCACTTCGTCATGGAATGCACAACGTACGAAAATATCTGTAATCAGTACTCAAGTATTTCAGATGTGGGCAATATGTAGCAGTTATTTGAGGAGGATAAGATAAATCAGAGGGCTAGCCTCCTAGTCAAAATTAATAGCAGGAGATCTGATCTGGAGAAGAGTCTGGAGACAAACTAAGTTGTTGAATGTCTCGTTCCCATAGGCTATTTAGTCTCGTGGACGTCATTAAAATCTTTCATTCATTCATTCATTCTAAGTTTAAATCTCGACTATTGATCTTTGGGAAAAATGACAAGATACGATGATTGCAGATGATCTAATCAATTTGAATTTTGCTGACATACATTGAAAAGATTGCCAGTCAATTAGATTTATCCACATGGGATTGCTTTTACAATTGACAAGACATGACGTCAAGAACAACAATCGCTTTTGGCCACATGGCAACCTTATGCGCTTTCATGAACTCAAGATCAAACCGCTAAAAAGGTCTCATATAATGCCTTCATATTACGCCACGTGGCACCAAATTCTTGTGCCTCAAAACCTTATTTTATAGTAAGGACATGTCAAGAACGATGAGAAACTAACATATGTCCTTTTGATGGCTCCGGATCTTGACACCTATCATCCTTCTGTGCTTTCGTAGCTTGATACTATCCTTCATGGAAATGCCACAGAATGGTGCAAAGCCAATGAAACAACACCACATGGTGTCCCTTTCATAAATCTGATTAAATACCTCTAAAACAATGTCGCGAGGCTCTCTTCCATGCTTCTACAAGGCTCTTGTGGGTCCACCTTAAGAGGTTCCATAGAATGGCAAAATGCTTCAAAAACCTGCCATGTGGAAATGGTGGGGTCTTCAAATGGTTCCACTGCTACTAGCAATGCTTGATACACCACATGTCATCATTTTCATGCTTCCACAACCAACTTCTACCTTAGTTAAAAAATCTTCATAGAATGGCATAAAGCATTAAAAAGGTGCCATCTATTTATGCTTGATTGGTTTCGTGGATATTTTTACCCAATAAAATATTCTAGTGAGGAACGGGCGCAGACAACTTAAGGAATTGATAAGCACATGCTTTAAGAACAACTTAAAGCAAACTAGGAAATGAGGGGGCCAAATTTATTAAAGGAAAACATAAGACTTAGGCATTCGACGAATTTATTTTAACTTGTGGGCTCAAGCAGTAACATTAGATGTGAGGGGTTGGTAACCAAATGGAGTTTAAGACATACGATTGCAACTTAGGGAACCGACAATTGGTAATAGGAAGTCAACACAAAAATAAAAAAAAAGTGATTGCAACATTGCCTGAAGCTATGGTTTTAGGGTTTTAAAACTTAAACAAAGGACTAAAGCAATATTTAAACCAAACCCTAACAAGGAAAGACATATTTTGAAGCTTAAACCAAGGCAAAAATCCAAGAACCTAAAGATTTTTCAAAAGTTCCATCATTACCAATACAAAAACTTTATATATTTATGTAAAGTAGACATAATTGTGCCAATAGCGTGAATCAACAATTTATAATGAAGAATATTGTATGATAAGGCTCTTGGAATCATGTATATTATAGTGGAAAATATAATGAGGCCTAACTCAATAGACAACATTACCATGCTAAGATTTTATCTTCTAATATTATCAAAGCCATCAATAGACAAATTTGTGGGAGAAATACAAGACGAATCTATATTGATGCAGTTCAAAAAGTCTACACAAAAAAAATTGAGACTATAATCAAGGTTAATGAGATTACCCTTGATACCAATAGAATCAATAATAATACTTGAATTTGGATCATGACGATTCTAAACCTCAAGAGAAGGAAGTTCATACTATTAGAAAATAATATTTGTAATATTTGATCTTATACAGTTGATCAAGGTAGTTACCTCATTTGGTGTAACATGCCCATTGTTCTACCCAGTGATTTTTACTATGTTTGACCCACAAGTGAAAAAATTATGCTACTAAGATTATGATCAATAAAAAAAAAAATATTTTGAATAACTAATGCACATTTGAAACAAAACCATTCCAAACTTTCCCATTGCATAATCAAAGAATCATTTCATTAATACAAGTAATGATTTCACATTACAATTTTCCATAGAGATGGATACATGATTACATACATAGCTTCAATGAGCTTACTGAAATAGAGATAAAAATGGTCCAGAATGTCCTTCCTCAAACCTTGGCCGCCAACTACATGAGGAGAATCATCACTCAAGCACTTTTCTGTCAACCACAAACTTACTGTGGTCCCCACACATCTACCAAACTAGTAAGATGGCCCAAACCTTTGACAAAGAGATTGGTTTGGTAACCTCATAATCATTTCCTTCTCTGAGCATGGTGTTGTGTCCTATATATCTAGAGCTACCATACAGTGGCTACAACCTACATGTATGACAATCCCTACCTAGTATGTAAACCTGGATCAAAATGAACTAACAATGTAAACAGTGGCTACTAACACTACTTTGGCCAAATTATTCATCACCTAGAATTTAGAGTGGAGGTCACACACTCACCCACCTTCCTAGCTTGATTTGGTTTTGACCATTCATACTCTATACATAGGTTATCACCTTTCCCACAGATTATTCTAACCCCAAGAATAACCAAATTAATAACTCATGTTTAAAATGTCATTGCTAATAAAGTAATTCAAGCAACTTCTTATTTCATGCTACATACGTATAGTATTGACAATCTACATATAGTATTGACAAACTATGTAAAGTATAAATAGAACACAATCATATAAATTCCAATATAAGATATATATCTATATAAGTATAAACCAAATTGAAATGTTTCAAAAAAACAAGAATCAACCAAGAAACATGCAAGCATATCCAAAGCATCACAACACACATTTAAATCATTTCTTTCCAAGCAAGGCAACCATAAATAAATAACCTTTCCGACATAAATAATAAAGGAATAGAAATCAACATGCATATATAAATGCTCCAACTGATAATTCTTCCTTCCTAGCTCAATTCCACAAGCCCTCTTGCTACTTCATCTAAGTTTAAACTAGCTTCCACTTCTACCCTCTTGTCAATTCTCTCAACAATTACAAATGCAAAATAACAAAGCAACTCACTAACTCTCAAGCTCTCTAACTTACTTGAAAAGAAAATACAGTACAATAACAACAAAGTAATCAAAATGAAAAAGTGTAACAAATGGTACAGAGAGAACCTCTATATATACTAAAATTTGAGCATCCAAAGGTTATAAACAAACTAACAATTCTACCACCTTCCTATGCATATGCATTGACTTGACTGAATTAAAAGTTCTCAGATTACAACACATGACAGTCCTCACATTCTAATGGCTGAGTTGACTTAATTAATGAGACAACATGACTCTTTTACTAAGTCAAGGGACAATGATGCCTTTCTATAAGTTTCCTATTTGATTTACAAGTTGACTACCCTCTCATATTTCTACCATCTTTGCATTGTTTGAGTTTTATGCTTATCTAACGGTTTTCCTAGTTATGTCACAAGTTTAGACTTCTTATTGTTTCCTCATTCCTCAATTTTTGATGCCACATATTCATATATTAGCGCCCTCTGTTATAGCACAATCAAAGACTTATTCAATATTGCTAAATTTTCCTTCATTTCTTCTTGCAATGTATAAACTAAATTCCCTTTTCACGTGCAACAAATAAGCCTATTTTGACTTATTCCTTACATGTTTTAAGCGTAATTTATAAACTTAGCCACAACAATTTATATATGACAAAACTTTAATGTTCTTTTACTCATGGGCGGGTGCATGAAGATGGGTAGCCAATTTGTGACCAATTTACTTTTTCATCCTGAAATAGTGAAAACGTGAGAGCGTTATAGTAAAATGCGCTTGTGTTATGGCTTGGTAATGACTGAGCCTAGGATCGGTCAAATTTCAGTAATCAACAAGTTGTTCATCTTTCTCTCTCTATCTCACTCATTTTTTATCCCTTATGCTCTAGACCTCTCTCTCACACTCTCTCCTTCCCTCTATACTTTTGTCTATTTAACCTCTCTCTCCTCCTCCATCCCTCCCTCATTTCCTCCTTCCCTCCTTCCCTCTCTAATTTTCTCTATCTCCCCCTGTCTCTTCCTTCCTACCACCCACCTTCCCTCTCTACTTCACTCTATCTAACCTATCCCTCTCTACCTCTCTCTCTCCCTCCTTCCTCTCTCTCTCTCTTCATCCCAACCACCTTCCCTCTCTACTTCTCTCTATCTAACCTATCCCTCTCTGCCTATCTCTCACCCTCCCTCCTCTCTCTCTCAATCTCTCCACCTTCCTCCTTCCTTCCTCTCTCTCTCATTCTCTTTGTAGACACCTAAAAATGACCTAGGCCTGCAAGCTTCATTTTTACCACTTTCATCCTAGCATAATTAAGACATTTAATTATGTCCTTGGTCCACATTCGACTATTGATTAAATAATTTATAATTATTTAATTAATTCATGTCTTTGTATTCTTCATGATTATTAAATAAGTCATTAATTGTCTAAGTCTTCCCTTAATTAAATAAATTTCTTAATTTATTTGATTACCCTTCGTCATATATTTCTTCCTGATTATTAAATAAATAAATTTTATTTATTTATTTAATATGTCACTAACTATCATAATTAAATGAATTGATTAATTTATTTAATTAATTAATCTTATCTTCTAAATTAAATAATTTAATTGCCTAAATTAATATTCCTCTCATTTTAAATAAATGAAATTATTTAAAATGTCATCACTTTCTTAACTAACAGTCCATTTTAGTAAATAATCTGAAAAAGATTATTTATTGTCTTGATGTACACAAAATCCATATTTTGAATTAATCTAATTCAAATTGGTAACTAATCTTCTAAAAATCAAGTAATCGGGCAGATTCTTGATTTTCCAAATCTGATCTTCATTCTAAATCTTATCTTCTTGATTTTTTGAATCTCACAAATCAGACAATCTTTATCTTCTTGATTTTCGAAAATCTTTATTTTCTAATTAATTTGTCTCATTTATTCTCCACCGTCGATCCATTTATCTGAGGTTTTATCTTGACCGTTCGATTATTGAATTTTCCCTAACCCTAATTAGGGATTCTCAGATTTAATCTGGACCTCTCATTCTAGGTCTTTCTTAGAATTTAATCTCATCCATCCACTCGAAATTGTGTTTTCTATAAAAGACAATTTTGCTCATAATTTCGGGATCCCGTCATTTTTAAGATAGGCATTATAGTCATTTTAGCATTGGTAGTCATTATTTTCATTTATCATATTGTCATAGACATAGGCATAATTTTATCAAATCCTTCAACATTTGCATAAGGCTTTGGCATTATTATAGGTTGCTCAATTTGAAATCTGAGGGCCTCATTGACTTGCTGCAAACTAGAAGGTGTAACAAAGGTGAACCATGGAAGATGAAGATTTTTGGTAGTATTACTCCTTTTATTTTCATTATATTTCCTTTGTGCTTTGTTATTTCATTGGATTTTGATGTTTATTATTTAATAATCTAACCCATCTAAATTTCCACAGTTACAATCTTTATCACACTTCTCTCTCCCTCTATCCCTCCCTCCTCCCCTCTCTACTTCTCTCTATCTCTCTCCCTCTATGATGTCCCCTTAGTTTGCTTATGTTCAGACAACATTTTGGATTTCATCTAGACTATATGATGTTTTGTTGACTCTATGTTACTACTTGTAGACATTATACTCTATTGGATTCTATTCAGACATAGTGACATTTTGTTGTGTCGATGTTGAGATTGTTTGATAACATTAGGATGTTAGACTGGTGATATTGATGACATTATGATGATGGTGCCATGTTAATGTGATATTTGATGTTCTTATTTATATTATGTTTTACATATTAGTTAACTGTTAATTTGAATATGATGGATATTATGTTATTCTATATGTTTGTGTTCATGAGTTGATAATAGTTGTTAGGTGTCAGTGATGGGGACAGTGTTGCATCACTTGCTTATGAGTGCCCTGTGACTGTGATTTCCCCATCATGGTGTGACTGATTATATCTTTATGCATATGCTCGACACTTCCTTTTGCTACAGGCTGCAGGTACAGGGCATCGACTCCACTTGTTTATCAGGTTTGAGCGTGCCAGAGCCCAATGGAGCTGTTGTTTTGGAGGTTACATTGGGCCCCACACTTCGAGTCGTTGTCCTTTTAAAGGATGAATCATTGTTGTCACTCCTTGTTAGTAAGTCTTTTGGCATCATTTCATTTTTGTGTGGTCGATTAACCCTTGTCATGCTTTCAATTGATGCTTGTTTACTAATTTTGGAGTGTTGTGCTTGGTGGATTATTTCATTTTATTTCGTATGTCAACTTGAAGGTTGGGATAATGGCATAACAGTTTAATTTAATCAAAGAATAAAATTTAAATCTAACATGGTATATTAAAATATTAATAAAACAAGATTTATTGTTCTAGATAGTTATTATAATAATAGATATATAAATATATACATATTTATTATTATATTTGCATATACTACCTCATGTAAGAAATTTTGAGAAGGGATAACTTAATAAAATTAATAAATAAATGGTGTAATGTGTGTATAAACATAGAATGAAAGGTAAAATTTTATTAAGTGGAGAAAATAAAATAAGAGGGAATTTTCTAATGGAAAAAAAAACTCTCAAAAGTGGAGGTAACAAAAAAGAGAGTGAAGGAGTAATTATGGGAAGTGGAGTTATCTTCAAAGGGGCAGTTGGGTTTTATTGCTTCCAAAGAAGAATAAACTATTTAGATTTATGTTTTTGTTGTGAAGGCTTGCTGGAAAATTCCTCTGACAAAA
>VDFB02124648.1:0-147397 GCA_007258455.2 Sequoia sempervirens | reverse complement strand
TTAACCCTTCATCAAAATTTTAAATAAATTACATTTTTAGAAACTAGACTCCATTCTACAAATTTTAAAATTAAAATAAAAATAAATCAATTAGTTTCCAAATTTTGTAGGGGTAGCACGGCCAAAATTCTATTTTTCAGGAAGTGTCCACTTCAAAAATTAGTAAAAAATAAAATATTCATTAAAAAATTATCAGAAAAATCTTGCATCAACTACATATTGTTAGCTAGCTTCTGACCGTAGCGATTTTAAAAATACTAAAAAAAGTTCACCATGCTAGGGTCATACAAGAGTTGCTATGTTATGTTTTTCTGACAAAAACAACACCAATTTGTGTACGTCCCTCATTTGAACCCCTTAATCTCAACCATTTTCAAAATAAACTAATAGTTAAAAAGTAGACTCGGAGCACTTCATTCCTTGTTTTTATTCCATCTCAAAATTGAGTGTAATTATCCTCAATTTTACGTCCAAGGTCAGTATTTCCTAATTTTAGAAGAAAAAAAGTGGCCACTTAAGCCCCTTTTTTGGGAACCATCTTTGTGCACTTACCCTCATTTCATAACACATTTAATATATACTACAACACTATATCATGTGTCATGCTTTATCCAAAGTATTTTATTATAAACCAAACAATAATATGTGTATATTATCTATATATCATTAATATGTATATATGTATATTACGTTCATAATATGTACATATGTATATACGTGATTATCTACACATATATATTGCATATATATAATATTATTTTAATATCTTTATATAAGCACATAAACATTCTCATTTTCATCAATTGATGTATATACACGAAATATATGTCACATTCATCCAATAGATATTCATGTGCATATGGGTAATCTATCCTTGAGCATATATAGATACGTCTACCTACATATATACTCATGCACGTATTTACTCATATGTATAAGTTTATTGTACACGTACATATATACATATATATATATATTATGTATATACTTCATTGATATAAATATGAACACACAAGGAAGGACTTTCACTTGACATACAGACTCAATCACATTCCCCAATCAAAACATTCATAGAACAAGATCATAAACCAATATAAACATTCACAACCAAAACTGAAGATCACTTACCATTTACCCGAATTGACTTGACTCAACTTAGACCAACTAGGGTGTGAGTGTGTGTATGCTCAGTTAGGCTCATTAAGGGTTACCAAACCAAGTTCTTCTCCTGAGTGATACTTCCCCCTCTCTTCTAGAGTTTTGAATCTGTTCCTGCATCCATCTTAGTACATTGCAATAGTAGTTAGTCAATAACAATACATTCATATACATCATATATTTCATCTTCAGAATCATTATAAAACATCAAATTGAATCAAACATTCATTCATCACATTTCCATCAAGATTTATATACAAAACACATTCACATATTAAAGAATTTTAACCAAAAAAGTAATAGTAAATAGGTAATAACACACAGGGTGTAACATATGGTCTAGTAGAAGGTGATAAGGGGATATTTTCTAAGCTTATTGAATTATGCCACGATAATTAAGAGAAGTTGAATTAGCTCCCAAAGAGATATCTTAGCAAGAATAGCATGTAGGGCTCAATAAGATCATATTTTGATTTTTTTTTATGAAGAGGAGGTGTTCATAATAGAATACAAGAAGAAGTGGGAAGAGAAATAATAATAGAGGTAAATTATAAATATTTATATGAATATTATAAATTCTTCCTAACATATAGAAATTAGCAACCAAAGGTACATTAGAAGTAAAATATTTAGAAATTTGAATGTAATAACCCAGAGGTCAAGGTGTATCAACATCAAATTTAACAATTATGGGGCAACCAAGGGTAACCTTGGGCCTGGAGGTTGTGGGGGTGTGTTGAGGAATGATATTGGCAAGTTCTTGGGTGTGGTGGCACTCTTGTTGGGAATTCGAACCAATCACTGTGTCAAAGCTGAGGCTACATTCATCGATATTAAATTTGCCTTGGAAAAGGGCTACTCTAAACTTTGGGTGGAGGGAGACTCTCCAAACATCATCAATTGCCTGTGTGGAATCCAAAAGCCTAGTTGGGCTATCGAGCAACTAATTAAGGATGTTAGGATCTTGTGAGGAAATTTGTGTTTCTTACATCTGTCGAGAGGGAAACTCATTAGCGGATTTTTTCACTAATGAGGTTGTCAAAAATAATGAGTATAAGGCATGGGAGGAGTACTCCCTCCTTCTTGAGGGTGCTAAGGTTTTAATGGGAAATGATGGATATGGTTGATCTTATTGTTACTTGATTTTCACCTGCAGGCTCAAATAGGCAGGGCAATCTATGTTTCAGGTGTTCATGAAGGCCAAATGGGGACATTGTTGTGCAGGATTAAATCATACACTCGATGATATTTCTCAAGGAAGTCTATTAGAAAGCATGCCTTAATCGGATTTGGCATAAAATTCCTGATGAAGAAAGTCGTTGAGACCCTCCTATTGTCTTGTCGAATAGCAATGTGGTTCTATTCATTGAAAATATACCGGTCGGCTAGACATTTTGATCGCCATGGGTTTTTATATGTCTCCTCAACATGCTGAATTCTCACCGACCGGTGTGCACAAGGCTAGCTCGCCGAAAGAATTTGGGTCCGAAGAGAAGTCTTGTCGACCACGGGAGGTCTTGCCAAAAAGGGATTGTCATCAAGGAAAAGAACCCTTGTTTGCTATGAAGTCCTGTCAATCAACTGGAGTCTCACTAAAAGAATGGAACTCTCGGCATAATGTTGAGCTCAGGGAGATGTCTCAACAACAGAGTGAGGTCTCACCGAAAGGCTATGAGTTCGGCGTGATGTCTTGCCGATGACCAGTGGTCTCACCAACGGAGGATGCTTTTGCTGTAACGTCTTGCTGACCAATGGGAGTCTCACCGAAAGAAGGTTTGAGCTCGAGAGGAATGGAAGGGGTCGGTATAATTTCTTTCCGACCACAGGGAGTCTCACCGAAGCGAATGGTCTCAGGGAGATGTCTTCCCGAAAGGGTAAGGTCTCGACGAAGGGAGGTGTCATCGGCGTGATGTCTTGCCGACCCAGTGAGGTCTCGTTGAAACAGAATGCCCTCGGTGTAATGTGGGGGCTTCACTGTAAGGTCTCGCCAAAATGGAATGGTGGTCCTAGAATGAGCTCTCACCGAAATGAGGTGGCTTCGATGAAAGGTCCTGCCGATAGACAAAAGTCTCGTCGACAGTTATTCACAAGGTTGTCGATAGGGAGAAAGATTTGCATTCGTTGTGAGGTCTGACCGAATGGTCGAAGGCTCGATGAAGGGGGGTTTGCTCGGGGAGATGTCTCACTGACTGATGAAGTCTTGCTGAAAGGTGGGGGCTTTGGTATAATGTCTCGCCAACTGAGGGGAGTCTTGCCGATAGCGATGAGCTTGCCAATGGAGAAGGATATCGGTATGACTCTTAGCGCCTGCTATGACCTCTTACCGAATGTGATTGTCTCGACGACAATTTTGGGATATCGATATAACTCCTGTAGCTCAATATGAAGTCTCGCCGACAGTCCTAGGCTATGCCAACCGTCCTGTGGAGTTTAATCGCATCGAGGAGACACGACTAGTGTCTCACCGACATGCAATTCAGTCTAAATAGATTTTGACCGCCTGGGAATCTTGCGTAGCATGTGTTCAACCAATCAAAAGGAGCTATAGGTGAACCGTTGGCAGCTTGACCAGTGCCAAGAAGATTAACAAAGCATAAATGACATCGATCTACTTTGAGATCGAAGGTGATCAATCAGCTCGATGAGCATGGTATGGGGATCTAACATGAAAACCAGATGATGTCTCTTAGGGGGGTCAATTTGTAGAAATATCTTTAGCACAAGAAAGTCAAAGGAACAGAAAGGCCACGAGTCTCAGTGACAGCTGGAATCTCTATTGGTAAAAGGTAGATCAATATTAATGGTAATGCTTCAGAACGTTCAAAGCGGCTCTGATGAAGTCTCAAGGTGGACATGGAGGCCAGAAGTAAATGTGATTATTCCAAAAGATCTGGAGGCCATTCTTGGAGCAAACCTTCACCAACATGGACAGCGGGGATACACATTTAATGCATAATTAACTCAATTCAAAAGATCTAAAGGTGGATCTTTCTAGAGGCTGATATTTTGAAAACCCTAAAAACAGGGGCCAACACATTCTTTTAACACATTCGATATATCTGGCACTTTTTCCTCTTTGTATAAAGGAGTTCTTCTTATGCTTTTCAGAAGTTTGTGACTTTGGCAGTCCTTTCTCAGATTAGCACACTTTTGTAACTCATTTGGAGCATAATATACAGAGTTTACCTTGGTCACTGTTGATGATTCAAAATTACCATCTTGTTCTTACAAAGCGTTGAGCATTTCAGGTTAATGATCAAGTTATTTTGTGAATTTATTCTATTCCCTTATAAATTTATCTTTTGTTTTCATGCCTTCCTTTGTAAAAGTATCATTATACAAATCACAAACTGTGTTCACATAATCACACATGGATTCTAGTCTGTGAAACTATTTTCCTTTCTCGAAAAAGTGTGTGAATCAAACCTGTTTGTGAAACATTAATGCAAAGCTTACAAAAATTTGATGTGTAATCTTATATCCATCTTCAGTATTCAAGTGTAAATCAAAGTATTCCATTGCTCTTATCAGTTCGGTGTATCACCATAGGGTTTATTTTTATTTTTATGAACTCCTCCCTTTTCCTTCAAAAAGAATCAGTAGAATAATGGCACCATAGGAAGTCGACCTTCTCCGGAGTTTGACCTTTGCTTATAAGTAACCCACAACTTTAGAGGTCTTCCCATGTTACACTGGATTGTTGAATTTTACATTCAATAGGATGCAAAATCTAGGAGATAACACTTATTTGTTGGCTTTATATTACCATTTTTACCTGCATTATAGTTGCATGTTTTGTGGGTATCTCTTTTCTTGTTGGCTCTCAGTCGAACGTCTCTATCTGAGGGTTTCTACTACTGGTAATTGTGAATATGGGGGGTGAACGAAGTAGAATTGAGCCCCATTCCTGTACGAGTCTAAGGAAAAATCATAAAATTTGGAGGATCCTTGAGCATAGTAACTTCACACCTTTCCTAGAAAGCCTACATGGCCACAATCCCAAGGCTTCAATGGAGTTTGTTTCATACTGGCATAATCATAAGCTTCAGGTTAAGGGAATGGTATTCAAGATCAATGAGGAGTTTATAGTTGCTATTACTGGGATGCCTATGGTTGGTCGCAAATTCTTCAAAGCTAAGAAAGAGAAATGAAGAGGCTATGGCTCAATTCTTTAAGGATGATGAGTGGAAAAAGATTATCAAGATGTCATCTTAGGGCTACGAGAGGACGTTCCTCAAGAAAATATAGGCAGATATTGCAAAGATTATCATGCAGTATGTGACCCTTGAAGGTAGGTTTATTGCAATATTAGGCCATCATTTCACTTTGTTAAATCATTTTAGGCATGGGATTTTTATTTCATTTCATTTCTTTCTCTTGTCCTCATTGGAGGTGTGTGTATATGCACATTTAAAAAATAGGAGGGCGTCAGTATTGCATGAGGGCCTTATCTTGCTAATAATGGAGCATGTGAGAGCCCTCATTCCTGCTAAATCAATTAAGGGCAAGGAAAAGGCTTTAAGTGACGTTTCCTGCTCAACTAGATCAAACACTAGCTCTACTAGGGAGGAGGAGTGCAATGAGGAGGGAAAGGATGGGTCTTCTTCCCCTATTGCCCCTTCTAAGAAGAGGAAGAAGGGAAACCCTAAAGGAAAATGGCTACCAAGAGGATTATTATTCAGGAATCAGAGTCCCAGACTGTTGATACGAAGGTTGGTTCTAGGGATTCTAGGTCTAAGGACAATGTTGTATTTAATGGGCACGATGATGTTGTGGCGAGAGGTAAGGAGGGGGTTTGCAAGATAATGTTGTGGTTATGGAGGCAAAGGAAAAGCTTAGAAGTGCTTCAAAGCGCATTGCACAGTTGAAAAACTAAGTGCCGAAAGATGTTTTAAAGGATTAATTGGAGTATTGCAAGGAGAATGGTATAGAGGAGAAGACGATTGAAATTGATGATTCCCTAGTTTGAAACACACAAGTGTGGAACCCTCTATTGAGAAATTTATGTAGGAAGAGGGTGTTAATTTGAAGCTTGGCAAGGTTGAACCTCTTAGAGTAAACACGTTGTTGGAGGATTTATCATACCTCAATGATGATACCACCTTAATGTTTGAACTCCTTGACATGGCGCGTGCGGGGGCCACTAGTACTTTCAAGTTGGCGAAGTGGAATCTACAGGAATTCAACAAGGTGAATATCAAGATAAAGGGATTGAAAGAAAATGTGTAGAATATTTCAAAGGCATTTGCCTCAAATATTTTGATTGATAGAATTGTGGATTTAGAGTGTTCTTTTTCTGATTTCAAGTCCTTATGTGAGCAGTGACTCTTTGATTTGGAGGCCAAGGTTTTGGAAACCAACACAAACATCAAGAAACTGTTGAAAGCCTACCACATCTCTGTTAAGAATAGTGTTGATTCCTTCGAGGTCTTGTTCCACAAGACTAGTGAGCTAAGAGAAGACCGACTCTACTTTACTGAGTTGATGGAGAAGGACTAGGCAACTAAAGGAAAAGGAAAAAGGGTTGGGAAGGATAATGTTAAAGGCCCTGCTAGTAGAGGGAAGGGGAATATGAGGAAGAGAAAAAAAACTATTGGACATGATTGATCTTCATAGGAACCAGGAGCTTGAGCTGGCTAATACCTTAAGGAGCATAAAATAGTGTCTAGTTCTGTGTTTTGCTTTCTTGTTTTCCTTATTGTTGGGTCTATGTTTGTTTCTTGTTATTTTGTTACTTTTTTGTTGATGGTTGTTGTTGATGGCTTAATGTTTTATCTTTAAGCAACATTTTGTATGTTCAGTTGTAAAGGGTTCTAGGTACCTTCAAAACCTGTTTTCCCATATAATCAAAACATCAAATTTAAAAATTATGATAAGTTTAGATGTTTTTTATTTTCTTCAAAAAGATGAACAATATTTTTTGGTTTCATGTAATATTATGTGGAGCTAAAACTAAAAATTGTGCTAATGAGAATTTTAGTAGAAGAATAAAAATAAGAAAAGGTAGAAGGAGGAGAAGATGAATGAACATGCATAAAGTCTTCAAAAATGTTATCCAACATTTGAAAATATTATTTAGAAAAAGAATTATTGAATGCACTAAAGGTTTGGAGAAAGGGAACTAACATGGTCAGATAACTTGCATTCACCAAACAATGAGAGAAAGGAGGTCTGACAAGGTAGGTTCACGAACATGTAAAGGGGGAATTTTGATCTAGTAAAAATATAATGGTTTTCTAACTAAACAATTCTAAAATTACTTTATTCTAGGATTATATAACATCAAACAAAAATATTCTACCTCTACTTATCAAGGAAAGTGCAAAATAATATCGATAATCTCATAAATTCTTGTAAGTCTTAATAACAAATATCTTTTATTTTATAAGAGTGTAAAATAAAATATTGATAACTATAAATTGAGAGAAATTTTATAAAAGCAAACTAAAAGGAAAGAAAAGGGATGAAAAAAGGAACCTAACACTAGACATTATAGCTCTCATTGTCCTAGATTCTAGTACATCACATGGATGTTTGTGTGTTACACTCATCCATATTACCATAATCCTAGAGAACTTCCAAAAATTATCTTTGTAGCTTCTGGATTTGATTGTGTCAAAAGATTTTGCATCAACGTTTCGGATCACACTCAGTGATCCATCATCAGGATGAGAGAGAGCAAGATGAGAAGAAATGGATGAATGCAGAAATAAATAAATAAATAAATAAGAACACCTACTTGGAATACACCTACACATACACCCAAAAATAAATAAATAAATAAATAAATAAATAAATAAAAATAAAAATAAATAAATAAATTAGAATAAAAGAACCTCAAAACTAGATGAGAAAACAAAAAACAACAAGACCACACTAAAAATGAAGAAAAATGAAAGAAATGTGGAGAACTAAAAGGAAAGAAGACACAAGAGACCAATGAAGAAATAAATAGGAAAAGAATAAAATATTAAAGAGGACAATCAAATATATATATATATATATATATATATATGTTCAAAGACATTAAAAATAATGTAAATGAAGAAAAAGAGACGATAACTATTTGTAAGAATACAGATAAAAGAAGAAAAAGAAAAATAAGTTTATGTATCGAGAGACAACAATTAACAAAGAAATATAAATGGAGACAACGCATAAAGAAAATTTAAATGGGTCAAAGACCCAAAATGGATACAAGAAAAATACAATAGGAGAGAAAGAAGAAAAAATAAAGAACGTCAAGACATCAAATTACTAAAGAAAAACCAAACATAAAAGAAATAAAATATACATATAAACATATAAAGAAAAACGAAACAAGAACAAACAAAAGGATGAACTATATATATATATATAGATGAAATAAGCACCCCACTAAATCTAAAAGCAAAAGATAAATGAAAATAAACGACTAAGTGAAGATAAAGAAAAAATTAACTAAGAGAGAGAAGGACGAAAAGAAAGGAACAAATTAAATGAAACAAAAAATAAATAAAACCACCTAGAATGAGAAAATACATACAAACATACATACACAAACACACACACCCACACACATACACACACACACACACACCCACACACATATATATGTATGTGTATGTCTGTATGTATGCATGTATATAAAACCGAAAATTGAAAAAACACAAGAATGAAAATAGAAGAAGAAAGAACAAAATAGGAAAAGTAGATATGTAAACAGAAGATGATAGAACCCAAGAATAAAAGAAGGGGCAAGTTCAAAAATTAACAACCATAAAAGAAATAAAGACCCCGAAAGAAAAAGGAAGAGGCAGGACGCAAAGGGGGGAAGGAAAAAGAAAGACAAGGGGGTGAAGGAAAAAAGGGGGGGCCCAGGAAGCTAGGAACTAACCTAATTGCGAAGGTTAGAAAGTAAGGGATGCCAGGCAATACTAACACCCGAACCTTCATCACGGTTAAGGTTTGAGGGGTGGTTGCTAATGTGAATGGCTTCCTTGAGCTTTCGTTTGAAAAATTTATCTTCTTTGCACAAGATCTAGGTGTTCTCCAAGCATATGTGGTGCTTAGTTGAAGAGGAGTGATCTGCAAGTGTTGATTTGACAACACGATCATGTTTGATATCTGCACTGTGCTCCTTAATTCTTGTGTTGAAAGAACGACCCGTTTCACCTATATATGGGATGCCACAAGAACAAACTATCTTGTAGACCCCGGACTCAAGCAATATGTCCCTTGAGTCCTTGAGAGAGGGGAGACGGTATTTCACGATTGAGAAAGGTTTGAAAGCACAATGAAGCCCTTTCTTCAAAAGGATCTTGGAGATTTTTTGGGAAAGGCCTTCAATATAAGGAAGAGAAACACCAGGGAGGAATTCAGGTTTGGAGGTTGGAGAATTGGAGTGGAACCTCTCCCTACCATGGCTAAATGCTCTAGAGATCTGCCTATTTTTGTAGCCATTAAGGATGAAGACTTTACGAAGATGGGCTAATTCTTGGTCCAAGTAATCTTCATCGCATATGCGAAAGGCCCTCAAGGCGATGGTTTTGAGGATACCACTTTTTTGACAGGGGTGGTGATGAGAAGACGAGTGGCGATAGAGGTCGGTGTGGGTGGCCTTGCGAAAAACCCGACGACCTAAGGAGCCATCCGATTTTTTGACGAGCAGGATGTCGAGGAAAGGGAGCTGTCCATTGGATTCAATCTCCTTAGTAAAGGAGATGCAATGGGCCACGCTATTGAGGTGGGCATGGAAATTTTCCAACTGGTCAAGCCCTTGCGGGCAACACACATTGGTGTCATCCACATAGCGCCTCCATCATTTGGGCTTAAGGGGGGAGAAAAAAAGGGCCAACTCTTCAAATTGCTCCATGTAGAGGTTAGCAATGACAGGAGAGAGAGAGGGGAACCCATGGCCACGCCATCCACTTGCTCATAGATGACATTTTGGAAAGAAAAGAAAGTGGATTTTAAGCATAGCTCCACAAGAGCGGAAACTTCCTCATTAGTTTTGCGCCTAATAATCTCAATGGCATCAAGGATGGGAACCTTGGTGAAGAGAGAAACAATGTCAAAGCTCACAAAAATGTCATTATTATCTAGCTTGACGTTCTTGATAAAATCAACGAAATGAGTGGAATCTTTGATGTGGGAATCAGAATTGCCAAAAAGAGGAGAGATTAGTTTAGCCAAGAAGGAGGCTAACTTGTAGGTGGGAGAGTCTATCGTATCCACAATGGGTCTTAACGGAATATCCTTTTTGTGAATTTTAGGGACCCCGTAGATGCACAGTGTCACTTCTTTGGAGGGAAACAGACGCTTTTTGGTAGCATCATCAAAGGACGAGAGGGAGATAGCCTGTTTGACTTTATTGAGAATTTTAAGACAGGGGTTGCGAGATAAAATTTTATAGCTAGAGCGATCGAACAACAAGTCAAGCATTTTGGAATGGTTTCATAATGACCGTGGCATTCCCTTTATCCGCTTTGCAAATTATTATGTCTTTGTTGTGCAACAAATTGTTGAATGCCATAAGCTCAGCTTTAGGGATGTTGCTTTTCGGAGGTTTGGCATGACGAAGGGCAACAGCACAATCTTGCCTGATTTCTTCCGCAATGTTCCAAGGAAGCCCCCGAACAATGTTTTCAATTTCAATGACGGAATATCCGTACTGAGCATGAAAATAGTTTGAAAGTGGACAATATGCACCAGCTATTTGAGGAAGATAAGATTAATCAGACGGCTAGTCATCTCGTCAAAATTAATAGCAAGAGATCTGACTTGGAAAAGAGCATGAAGACAAATCAGACCTGTTTTGTCTCTGTTCCATAGACTGTTTAGTCTCGCGGACATCATTAAAATCTTTCATTTCATTTCATGATAAAGTCTACTTGGGGGATTGAGCTAGGAGAAATGGCGAAGTTAGAGCCACGTTTTAAGAATTTAATGGCAAGAGGGTCAGGGGTGGCACTCGAGAGATTAACCACCAACTTTGACTCCCAATCTTGAATGATATTAACATCAGGGAGGTTGGACTCACGAGACGGCAGAGAAAGCCCTCGAGGAGAAGAAAGGGAAGGTTGACAACATCTATAATTAGACATGACAGCATTAATGGGGGTTGCGGCGCACAGAGTAAGGTTGTCCGAGAGGGGAGCCAATGCCACGACCTCCAAAGGCGGGATTGGATGAGAGGAAGACAAGACATGGCAGGAGCAGTCGATGGCAGAAGAAATGATTGGAGGGCTGGAAGTCTCAGGATTAGACCTAGGACGACTAAGATTAGAGAGGAATTCAGAACAATTAATGTAAGAAGAGGAATGAAAAAAATGAGGACAGGAAATGGCGGAGCTCGTACCTGCATTACTGTTGGGATGAGCCAGCAAGTTGATAGGGTGCTAAGAGCCATTGAGCCAGGAACTCTGCGCAGAGGGACATTTCGTGTCACTGTCTGAGTCACACGCAGGAGCTTGAGAGGTAGTCTGACCACCATTGTTCGCACAGCGCGATGTTTTACCATTCTTACCAGCAAAGTTCACCGAGAGAGACGAACCCAATGAAGGCGCATAAGATTAGAGGGAACGAGCAAGACCTAGCGACGGACAACAAAGGGAAGATGAACGTAAACTATTGGACGGCGACGGGTGAACAGGATGGCTCGCTGATGGGAGCGGCAGAGAAATGGTGGCGGGGGGTGAGTTGACTGAGGTGGAACTTAGAGTGCGAGCAGAAGAACAAGGGGAGACCAAGGACGCGGATGGAGGGGGAAGGCACGGGCTAGGGGAACGGTAAGAAGAATGGTTGACGATTGGAGGTAGAATTTCCATGCGTAGTTGGTGGTAGGAGGAAGGACGACAGAGAGCGAGAGAAACACAGCTCAAGGGCGAGGAAACCCCCATCGCCGACAGACATGATCATGTTGTCAAATCCTGGGGATTGGCATCAGGGGTTGATGGGATAATAGCGGAGGCCAAAGATCAAGAGGGAGGATGAGGAGGGGATGAAGAAATGAGAGGAGGACAAAGGTGCGAGCAAAGATCACGAATGGTACGCCTAAAGATAATGGGAGATGCAATATAAACATAAAGTAAATATTAGTTAATCAAATGAGAACAATACTACCACAAATGGAGAGTTCCTTGAGGATTTGAAAGATGTACAAGTTAAGCAATCTTATGATAACTTTATTCAACTATGAAAAGAAAGAGAATGCAACAAAAATGGAGTCCTTTGATCTTCAATAGAAAAATTAGCAAAGTTTCTCCCAAGAGAGCTAAGAGAGTCTCGAGATCTAGAATTAAAAAGATCATTTTTCTAAGAGGGAATGAGAGTTTTGTTTGGTCAAATACATGAGCATGAAGTGTTAATTTTCCAAGTAATATTTACAATGGGTATGAATAGAAAGCTAAGTGGGAAACCAATGTTTGAAAATTTAAAGCTTTAGGATGCCAATGCATTATATAAATATTTATGCATTGTGCTCATGTATTGATGAAATATAGTTTAAATGTACATGATTAATGTGACCCTAGGTACCATTGGTTGGTCATAGCTAAATCTACCCTAGACATGTTTGACTTATGTGCCTTTGAAGATTAGTTTATAGTGACAACTTTTTGAAAAATTAGATTTTGATTTATGTCAAGTGTCATAAGTTGTGCTGGTGGTTATGTATTCTAAGATGTTATAATAAAAAATTGGATACCTTGGAAGGTGTCAATGGAATACATACGTGTACATTAATTAAATATTTTATACTAATTAATAATACACTTTGATTTAAGAATTATTTATTTAATGAATGATAAATTGTCATCTAAGTGTGTAATATCATACTAGTTATGATCACCCTAAGTGTATCCAAGTTTGTAATATCAACTAGGAGTGTAATATTATGGGGTAACGATTTATCTAGATTTAGTGATAAGTTTGTATGTAGGCACTTGCATTTTTTTCATTTTAATAGAGTGTTTGTGACAATATATGCCCCCTTCAATTGATTGCATTGATCAAACACAAGGAATTTGAAGAGAGGGAAAATCACATATGAAGTATAAATTAAGTTGATCATTTAAGTATAATAATCATGTAAAACAAGTGTTTCATAAATGTATCATGTGAAAAATATATAAAACATCTCAAATGATAGGAATGGTAAGCACATGGTATGGAAATAAGTGTGAAAGAATTGAACTTTTCCCCATTATAGGTAAAAAAAAAATGGTAATGCAATCCCCAATGGCCAAAAATACTTATTTAAGTACATAAGGCACTAGGTTAGGCATATGCCCCTATTGCAGCATCCATATTATAAACACACAATGGTTGAGGCAAGTAAACTATCCCTAGTGGTAACAAATCAAGTACCATGAGATACACAAGCCATGAACACGAGAGATAACTAGGCATAAGACAAGAGAATGCAAAGGCACATAAATAAGATATCATAAACATGCGATAAAACTTAAGTATTACAAACATAATGATCTAATCATAAGGGATGGAAGTTAGGATCACAACTGGATAATCATGGGGAGTAAAAACAAATAAAGATTATGGTAAGAAAAAAAACAAGGACGGATATAATATTTGGAAGTAATAAAGGAAAATAGGAAATTGATGTGGTAGGCATGAAAAAACATAACAATAAATAAGGCATGCAAGATCATATCATTAATCAAGGGATATGTAAATATTCGTAAGAGCAAACATGTCACATAAGAAAGAAGGAAAATTCCCTCAAAATTGGGAAAGATGAAGTATGAAATGACATATGTGAAGGCACAACAAATAAGACATAAGGAAGGGGTCAAATTATAGAAAAAAATATGGGTTTGTAGGTGTATATTTTATAAGGAAGCTTGTGAATCAAAAAATAAATCTAGGAGGATCATCATTATCAGCCTCATCCCAAAAAATATCATCACAATGCTCATTGATTCTTGAATTTTATTCTTCATGTGATTTGTTTCTTATACCAAATGCA
Source organism: Sequoia sempervirens (assembly GCA_007258455.2). Lineage (NCBI taxonomy): Eukaryota > Viridiplantae > Streptophyta > Pinopsida > Cupressales > Cupressaceae > Sequoia > Sequoia sempervirens. Next base: position 133,272 of record VDFB02124648.1, on the reverse strand, counting down.
TCTCTTATTGATAATACTTTATAAGCACATTAGTAATTGGCTACACAATAGGTGGTTCCTCTTTTATTTCATGTGAAAAAACTAAAAATGAGGTGTATTCTAGTCAATAGGACCATTGTCTTGATGTGCATCATTTTTTTTTATGTGATTTATGAGTTTATAGGTATTGCTAATTCTTATCTTCCCTTTATCCACAACGATTTGTTTTTTGATTTTGAGATTAGATGACAACCTTGTGTAGAAATAAGGTTATGAAAAATAATAATGGAGATATATTTATGTCTATTACGTGTTTGAATGCATAAAATTTATATAAGAAGCATGAAAATAAGCAACAATCCATGCAAATGACACAAATATATTTTGTAATTCATTCATTGATATCACATGAATATACAAATAATTGTAGAGGTGATGAAATAAAATTATATTCCCATGATTAAAAAAGGAGAAATCATCCACCTAATTTTTTGAAACACCTTGGAGTCCAAGAAAATTAGGTAAAATAATGTGACTAGGCTTACTAGTTAGTAGAATAGTATAATGAGATGCATTTATATAATAGGTTCTTCATTGAGCCCTCCACAATATGCTAAAAAAGTCATGTATTTATGGTGTGCTTCCCATGTGGCCAAGATTGTGCCAAATGTTAGATCCATATGGTGCTAGTTGCTTGGCACAATTATGTCGAGTAAACATAACCATGATGTATCAAATGTGTATATAGAACCAAATTTGATTATATTAGTATAATTTTATGTTTTTCTCATGTGTGGATAATGCACAATACATAAAAGTTCATAGGAGTTGGAAATATTCTTGAAGTTGGAGGTAAACTCCTAAAGTTTTATGACATGCTTTAAGAGTGCACATAGGGTTATCTTGTGTAGAGTTGTGGAGAGCTATTGGAATTGGTGCTTTGATAGATATTCACAAAACCATTTTTAAAGAGTGTGTCATCCATGCATAAAACACCTTTGCACTATGTTTTGTGTGCAAGGTAAGATTGAGGTATGAGACGAGCTTATGTCAATCCATTATGCAAGAACAAGAGTTACACAACATTGTACAAATATTATATAAAGTATTGAGTTTTATGTTTGAATTCCATTCATGTATATATTGAATGCCCACATACACTATGATAGAAACAAAATTACTTGGTCATGTGCGGTGCAAGTTTATATTTATCTGTGAGATTGACAAGAGGTAAGATAATGAGATTGTGTTGCATGAGTTGTTCTAATACCCTATGTGGAGGATCTTCCAATGTAGTAAATTATCTAAAGGGATTAAGCTTACAAATTGTGTTAAGATAATTATTGTAGACGTTCAAATTATCCTGATTGATATTGTGCACTCGATTCTGATTCACTAACACCAATTCTTCCTTAAATCACTTCTTTACTAACCAATTAATTGAATAATCCTTATTTAATTAATTCATCACTAAGATTCCTCTTTTAATTAAATAAATCAACTTTATTTGATTAAATCATAATTCCTCTTTTGATTAAATAAATCAACTTTATTTGATTAAATCATAAATCATCTTATCCTAATGTTCCTCTTTGATTAAATAAATCATTTTATTTAATTAAATCCTAAAGTCGTCTCTTTTAATTAAATAAATCAACCTTTCTTTTTTTGATACGTAAGGTTATGATTTTGTATTAAATTTAGGAAAATATACAGTACGTCTACGTAGTAGAAGAGACCACCATTCTACCATGAAATTTGAACCTACAAGCCCAGGAGCTTCCTACGACCGGCACAAAAAATGCAATCCCACTGCATAATTTCAAAAAACCAATACCGATTATACTTTTTTTAAACAAAAAACTTAATACATTGAGGCTGAGCCTCATAGGAAACCATTTAATTCTGCAAACAAGGTGAAATATTCCTCCCAATCCATACCCTCTTTCGTCACCAACCCCAATTTTATTTTCAGAAATTCAACCACCATGGTCGAGACCATTATGTGTCTCATGAGCTATGGTCCTTTTAAGTCTAGAAGGAAGGGATATACCTTTACTGCCTCTTTCGTCTCCCAAAGGAGTTCCAAGTCTGAGGGGCGCGGGATTCCTTTACCCATGAAGGTCACTTTCAATGTCTTCTCTAACCCTCCCAACAGGTCACCTCGAAAGAGATACTCCATTATTTCCTTTGCTTCTGCCTTCGGCACTTCCAAGTCCAGGATGACGGCCAAGAATCGAGAAGAAATATGTGCGTTGTCCCTCATGAATTCCCTTCTCTCCAAGTGGCCCTTCCCTAATATCATTTTTACCACTACCATGATTAAGGGATCATCCTCAAGCAAGATTCTCTTCAGCCTTTGATCGGTGATTTCCCTAAATGCAATTTGTCTCTCCATCGCCTCCAAAGAGACAGGAGTGTTGACACTGAAGCTTTCCAGCCCCTCCGCTGAGATAGAGATGATGAATTTTGATTTTCCCATCTTCACCATTTCCAGCCCTCCAGTTGAAATTTCCCTGCAGAAAGACAACCAACACAGCAAATTTTGAGAACCATACAATGAAAATGCCATCTTTCATCTGCATTTAAAAAGCCCGTATACAGCAAAGTTGATCCGCCGAACACAAGCCTGAAATGATGTTTAAGCAAGGCAATCCATCCTTGCAATAAAATTTTGTCCTGCCACCCTCGACCTTGATTCAGCTATCACCTCGTGAGGATCAACTTATGCCACCCGGCTGATTTGCATAAACTTCCATGATGACCGTACTCCATGTGTCGTTATGTTTATTCTTAGCTTAATGTGTCATTAAGACATCTAGCGCCTCCGAGATCTCCTAATTTTGGCGGACTGCTATCTTTTGGAAGCATGAATTCCTCGTTCCTCCAACAACTTGTATTGACATGTGAGGTGATGTGGCCTTGCCACTGCGCTGCCAGCTTACGCTCCCCAACTGACGCCCCATTCCCTCTCCTCTTATCCGCTAATGACTTGCCTTTGCTTTTCCATCAATCTCATGAATGATAGAAGGAGCATGATGAGAGGGAGGGGGCCCACCCTACCACCCACAATAAATCAACTTTATTTGATTAAATCTAATGTTCTTCATTTAATTGAATAAATCAAACTTTATTTAATTAAATTACTAATATTCAATATTCCTCTCATTTTGATTTAAATAAATCTAAAAATCTAAATCAAATTTCATATCAACTAATTCCATCTAAGTTAATTAAATCCTAATTAACTCCTAACACTAATATTCAAATCCTCTAGCTTTTACAACTTGCACATATAAATCATTTTATTTTATTTATTAATTCCTTTATTTTCATTCAAATGTGGCATCTCTTTGGAATATTCCACCAATTTGAAATCTCCCTCCCAAAAGGACTTGTCCTCCAACATGGAATTTATGGCTCTTACATGTCCTTTTTCTTGAGCCAACTTGGCATTAACTCATCTTACAACTCTTCCTCCACAAGCCATCTTTTGAATTTCAAATTCCACCTATATGCATTAACTTGCACATTGTTCAAAATGTGCTCCACCTCTCTTCAATAGCATGTTGACAAGTGGCACAATGCCATTGGTTCAAGTTTAATCCCACATTCTTCCTATTTCTCATTCCTCCATATGTCTTTCATATAAATAGAGGACTTCTCTATTGATTTGGGATCCACAACTTTATGCAAGATTACTATCTACATATTTGAGCAAGTTCATCCACATTTTCATTCAAGTTTTCATATATTTCATCATCCATAGCTAGGTTATTGAAAATTTTCATCAAGGAGCACACAATCATCATCAAGCTTTGCAAGGAATTAGGAAAGGGCTTCTTTCCACATCAAAGAAGCACCAATTCCCCCATGGGATGTTGGTTTGAATGTTTTGAATAAGATTTATTAGCTTTCATTTGATTAACTTTTCTTTGTTTCTTGTTCATTGTGAATTGCATGGGGAATGTTTGTTATAGACTTGTTTATTGACTAACATTGGTTTATTTGATCATGTTGGAGAAGGTCTAGACCAACCATTCACATTTTGGGGCTAGAAAGAGGGAAAATCTTTCAAAATTAACACGTTTTTTGGTCAATTTCATTGTTTTTTCAAATTTTGTGTCTTTAGGAAATAGAGACATTGAGAAGGACAAATAGTGATGCTATCAATCCAGTGTTTCTATATAGCGACATTGTCCCTACTCCAAAATGCAATGCTATAGTGATTCTCCTAAGGGCCAGATTTGACAAACTCTAAAGGGCAATGTGCAATATACCGATGCAATTGCAGTCTCTGTTTCTCCACAGAGTGATGTCGACTTCACCAGAGCGACGCTGACTTCTTCAAACAATGACGCCTTCGTCGATTGCAATGTTGGAGTTGGGTAAAAGGTCAACTTTCAAGTTTATTTTAACATGTGCTTTGTGTCTTTTATCACCTTGAACTTTTTACCTATTTGTGGCTCTGTTTTTTATAGATTGACCAACTTTTTTAGGTTGAGGTGATCAAGAAGGGAAGGAGGAAACAAGGAAAAGACTTCCTATGACACTATCTCATAATTGTAACAAGTGTTTTTAAACACTTTGGGAGAAATTATAATCCCATCTTTAGGATATTGTCATCTTCAGTTTTAGGACTCAAATAAATTTCGTTTGGGTTTTAAAAAGAATAATCAAAGGGTTAAAAATAACATTAGGAACTTACTAGATTTTGTTTTTGGTTTTAAGAATTGAACAAACAACTCCAAACATTTCATCTTGGTGCTATAAAAAGAATCCATTACTGCTTTTTAAAGTTTAAACATGAACATGTGCCTTTCTTTTTTTGTAATCTTTATTACAAACTAATATCATTTAAAAGGTGTATGCACTTCTCTCATGCTTCATGAAAATATTGAGAATTAAAAGACTTTTTGGTGATATTAGGTTGTCTAAAATATTTCCTCCACACTTCAATTTGGGCTTTTAAAAATTGAACAAATCTTGCTAGTGTGAATGAGTACATTGTTTGTTTTCTCTCTTTGTTCATGCAAACAAAGATTGATCAAACTATGGATGTGCTTATTCATTTTTGTTTACCTTTAGAGGGCCTGCCTTGGTGGGAAAAAGTACTCACCCCAAGGGAACAACCCAAGTGATAATGAGCTTAGGCCAGGCTCTTTTGAGTCACTATACAAATTTGTGGTTGTAAGGAAAGTTTGCAATCAACTTAGTGATGCATGATAGCTCTCCACCAGTATCTTTATGATGCGTAAAGCCCTTTTTTTAAGGGTTGGGAGACCTCTTGAGGTATTTTATCATCATGTCCTTTGAACCGGATGCACTTATTATGAACCATTGTATAGTAGCCAAAAATCCCAGTATTTGTTGGTGTCAGGAGGTCGGACCTCCGAAGCCGTCCCACTACTTGTGATTCTTTGTAGAGATGAAAAGTTCATCATGGGAGATTCATGAGAACTGAAGCTTGGCTAACTCGTAGAAGTGAGTGTCATGGAGGGAAGCCAATGTGGTCAAGCTTCTAGTCATCCGCTCTGAATAAGTGCGACTAGATTTATCCAAGTGGGAAATTCAACAAATATTTTCTTTTCCATCCTAGGATTTTGCAATTTTGAGTTAGTTAAACACATTGCTTGGATCCAAAATCTTGAAAAAAAACATTCAACAAGAACATCAAATTTCAAACCTTTAGAAGAAGCAAATACCTTTGAAAAATCCAAGTGCTACTGCTTGTCCCTAGGGATTTCATCCTTAGAGGCTTCTAAGTATTTAGATTTGTATCTCAAATTTCTCTCTAAAGTCAACATTAGGGAACTATTTCCTTGATTCTCTTTATTTTCACATAATGGACCTTGTGGGATGAAAATAAATTGAGACATTAGACATTTAGTTGAAAAGCTAAGCAAGAAAGTGTTTGTGGTAAAAAGAACTCATTAAGAAAGATAAGAAACAATTGAACCTCGCATGTGTTTCTTCAAATGATTTCCAAAAAGATCAAAATCCCAAAACAAAAGTCTTTATGCAAAAGTTTCAAGTTTAGGTGTCATACTCAAAAAGTCATCAAGAAATACATTAGGAAGTTCAACCAAAAGCAACATCTCAAGATAAGCAAGAAATTCTCAAGGTTTTATAGACTCATTCCTTTGAACAATATAGATATGTATGCTCAATTTCAACCATTTCTTGGTTGAAAAGATCTTGGAAGTATAGCATGTTCTTCAATACCTAGGTCTTGTAAACAAAAGTCTCTTTAAGTTCACTTAGGATCAAAATCAACAATCTCATCCATCCTGAAAAATCAATCAAAATCCATCTCACAAACAACTCTTTGAAATCATGGAAAAAATCCTTCATACTAGACTTTTGGCAAATCCTTTATATCAAATCAAAATCATCTTGTTTGACTAAGTGTGCGTGGATGCATCCTTCTTCACACAGTTAAATTATCACCTTGTGAACAAGTTTATTCCAAGACAACATCTAACCTCTTGGAGTTTATGAGTTCATTGTCAAATCCAAAACAAATCCAAAATCAAATCCAAATCAAATCCAAATCAAATCCAAAATAAAAAAATCCAAAAGTCCTAAAGTCTACTATCTCCTTCAAGGTTCCTTAAGAGTTCAATCATTCACCTCATCCATCTTTCATTATCTCATCACCACTCTTTGATCCTTAACATCTTAGACTTTCTTTTTGTACCTAAAGTTTAGACCAATCTAAGGAGTTAAAGGTTCACCTCCAATATTCCTGAAAATTGATCCTTATTTTATGGTCCAAACTAGATCTCAACACAAGAACATGGAAACAAACAAAGAAACATCCACTTCGAGTGACTTAAGACAAACTGCACCTGAAATCAACCCCATCGGATATAGCAATCCCCCACTCAATCTTCCTCAACTTCCACAAGATCTTCAAGAGGTAGGTTTCCAAGTGGAGGATATCACCAACAATGTCTTAGGAATGACTCAAGATGAAATCATAGAAATGGTCAGAAATCCTAAAAATCACAAAATTATCAACACAATGATGAGGCTTAGTCCTTCACAATACATGTTAGAACTAGAAAAGGAAGGGGATAAACTCCCTTTTGATTATGAAAGAAGCAGTATTGTGGAGAAACCTCTTGGGATTATGCCACCGGTCTCATCACACCTTCCTTCCAAAGCATCATTTAACCCATCCCACAACTAATTTCATCTCATGCTCCAATTCAATCCATAGTTACTAAGGGGAGTTCATTTCTTCATGCTCTTCAAACACATCCCCTTGTAAATAACCAAGACTTGGATGCAAACACCATCTTGGGTCAATCTGTCCCTCAAGATCCGAAACACCCATATGTTCCACTTGTCTTTCATGACACCAATAATTCATCCACTTTCACTGCAACACCAACATATCCTCTTAACACACAAGTATCTCTCCCCATTACCTCACAAGGAGAAGGTGGATTATTTGTACAAGGGGGAAATCTTTGATCCCTCATCATCATCATTTTCTCAAGGGAACACACCACCCATCTTCCCATCATTTCCCCCTCTACCACTAACATCCACACTAATCCTTGGTTTAGGGAAACCCCCTTTACCCATCCTTAATCAAAAAAATAAGAACAATCCTCCAATTGTGAATCAAATCAACATACCCGATCCTCCAATCATGCCACTAATATCGGAACACCAGGTGGCACCAATCCAAACAACACAATCTATAAATGTGGTCTCCCAAGGACCTAACATATCCACCACACCCTCTACCACACAAACCCCTATTATCAATCCAACGACACCTCAACAACTACCTCAATAAACTCTCATCGCAACATCTCATACCATTCCAAATCCTCCACCTGCACCACCAAAACCAAACATGGCAAACCAATACAACATTACATTGCACACAACCCAACAAGCCTATCAAAAGGCACTTCAAAAATTTCAAAATCAACAAGCTACGCAAGCTACACAACTAGCTGCCCAACAAGCGCAAACACAACAAGCCGTGCAACAAGTTGCACAAGCTGCCCAAGTTGCACGAGTTTCTCAACAAGATAGAGCTTAGGCACAAGCCCAATATCAATCCTAGCAAGCACAATACCAAGCAACTCAATAGCAAGCATATCAACAAGCTTTGCAACAGTACCAAGCACAACAAGAAGTGGCTCAACTACTAGCCCAACAATAAATATTGTTGGCACAACATCAACAAGACCAACAACAAGCATTGTTGGCACAATAACAACAAGACCAATAACAAGCGGTGTTGGCACAACAACAATTTCAGGCATACCAATAGGCCTTGATCGCACAACAAATTTTACAACTGCCTCCTACAAAAATGCAAAACACCCCACCTGTCACTCAAACAATCAAACCACCCCAAAAGACATTCATCCCACCACCCAATCCACAAAACAATGTGTCTACACAAATCAAATTTCTCTCACAACAAGTGGTAGACCTACAATCTGGAAAAACAACGAAAATACCAAGAAATTTGTGCTCTTATCCATTTGATTGAAGCATTGCAATGGTTCCATTCCCAAAAGGATTTGAAATCACTAAATTTGACAAATATCATGGGACGGGCAATCCTGAGACCATATCAAGGAATTCTAGGTACATTGTATGGAAGTTGCATATGACAACACTTATCTAATGCGACTATTCCCTCAAAGTCTGGTTGGACCAGCAATGAAATGGTTCTCTCGCCTTCCACTCAAAATCAAAAAGTTCCAAGAAATTGTGGATGCATTCATACAGAACTATGCATTCAACATAGGCAAGGATGTGAGTTTAAAGGAACTATCTGCTCTCAAAAAAGCTAAGGGGGAAACATTCACATCCTTCTTATAATGACGGCGATCGAAGGCCAATAGGAGCAAGTGGACTATGTAAGAAGAACAACAAATTTACACCATCATCTCTAATCTCGAAGGAACCTTGTCCTTCCATCTAAAAAATGCAAAGCATCACCACATACGACCAGTTGATCCCCAAGGTGCTCAATATCAAAAGATTCCTTATTGCACAAAGGGAGACACCTACTTATAAAGACAACCACCCATCAACCAGTTATAATGGAAAATCTCGCACATGGGAAAAGAACAAGAATGTCACTAACGATGGTGTCATCAACGCCAAAGTGGTCATCAATGCCCCAAGGAAAAAAACACAAACATATTAACAAACGTAAACCAATAACTGAAACAACACACAAGCCAATGTAGTATCACAACTACCTAATAATTAAGCGGTCAACAATTTGAATAATCAAGGGGGACCACCCCCCACAAAACAAGTATCCCCCCAAATTAAAATACACACCCCTTGGGGAATCAATCGAATTTGTCATGAAAACATCGGTATAAGAGAATCTCATTAAAATCCTCGTTTATGAGAATTATCAGGAGCCCCAAGTGAAATCGCCATGGTATAACAAAAATGACCTTTGCAATTTTCATAAAATCAAGGGACACATGACAGCTAGTCGCATGAGACTAAAAAATTTGATCCAAGACCTTATCGATGACATAACCATAAACATTGAACAACCTACAGGAAACCAGGACTTAAAGATATACATGTATCCGATGCCAGATCACAATAAAGGGAACAACCATGGAAAGGCAAAGTATAACAATGTAAACCATGTTTATGACCATGTTGTTGCATCCTTGGATGAATGGATCACTATTGTCGATGTCAAGGGAGCTAGAGCCGACTATGGAGTCACCACACTTGGTGGAAGAGTTACTATTCCCAAACCATCACAACCACCCAAGGCACCAACCTCTCATCCAAAATCCATTCCCAATGGTTATAATGTCTTGGACCAACTGAAAAGAACCCCCACTCAGATCTCCATCATGGAGTTATTGAAGATCTCACCTGCACATAGGAAGATCCTAGAAGAAGCATTGGCTTCATCCACTGTGCCCACAAATCTTGATGCAGATTAGTTCCAGGCTATGGTCGGACACATCACCACACCACATCTCCTAACATTTTTTGATCAGGACCTTCCAACGCAACCATCTCATAACCACACACTCCATCTCAAGGTCTTGGTCCATAAAAATAAAGTCAAAAGAGTCTTGGTGGATGGAGGTGCGGGTCTAAATATTTGTACTCTTAAGTTGATAAAGAATTTGGTATTCTTTGAAGACATCATTGAAAAAGGTAAAGGTATTACAATTAAGGCATATGATGACCAAGAAAGAGTGTCTCAAGGCACTATTCAACTCCCTATTCAAGTAGGGCCAACTATCATAGAAACTACCTGCCAAGTCCTTGATCTAGAATTACCTTATAATATCCTCCTAGAGCGCCCATGGATTCATGGGAAGCAAGTTGTCGCCTCTACCTTCCATCAATGTTTCAAGTTTCCCTATCAAAATCAAGAGGTCACAATCCATGGTTATCTTGAGCCATTTTATTATTGCAAAAATATGGAAGCCAAGTACTACAAAATCCCCCAAGTTCCAAAGAATGATGAAGGCCTTACGACTCCATATGTAGAACCATCTCCCTTAGCCTCCACTTCTGAGACAAAGACACCCGCCATTCCTAACATCTTTGATATCAAATTCATCATCCAAGACAATGGGTGTGGGGATTACAAAATGAAGAAAAGTGCCTTTGTTATAGGAGAGTTACTTGAATCTGCTAGGTCTCATAGGCAGCCCCAACCAGTTGAAACATCATCCCAAACTTTTAAATTAGACCCCTCCAAATTCAAATGTTGGGGGGGACCTAATTCAGGAAGTGGTAGATGAAAAAGACATATCAAGTCTACTATACCAAGATGAAAGGCCTGTGGCTGATCTTCCCATGGATGATAACAACAAAGGGCTACAAATGATGCTTGGTATGGGCTATAACAAAAATAAGAAACTTGGGCAGAACGATAATGGTCTTTTAGTACCTATCATTCCTGAGAAGAGTATAAGGAATCTTGACCTTGGATGTACTCCTCTGAAGTTAACCATACTTGGCAAAGGTGCCTTGGTTAGAAAAGTCAAAGCTTCCCCCTTAGTTCTGGTATTGATTACTTACCCTTTTTAGGACCCCCTCACTGACTTACCCATGCTATTCAAGGATTCCTCCCTTCTCATGATTAGTACCCTATCTTTTGAGTCAAGCAACCAAACCCATGAGCTAAACTTAGTCTATCTCCAACTCATTGATTATGATCAACAAGGACCACCAATTTTAGAAACATTCAAAAATGATGAGGCTCTCAAAGAATTCATGGGATTTCGGGATACTATACCATGTGGAGATCACAAAGATGGGTTCGACATTGTGCTAGACACACATGCCTACTACAGAGAAATGATTGAATCCTTTAGCCACAAAAGTGAAAATTTAAGAAAAATATTTAAGTCTTTGAGTCAAACCACATTGTGGCACTCTCTGGCCCAAAAATAGTAAAAACAAAGGACACATCCAATGGTAAAAACCTCTCTGAGGCACTAGAGGATGAGTGATTCAATCTTCCCCTTAGTGCTATTCATCAAGAGAAGTCAACAGTCTTAGCAGAGAAGTGCAATCCAGTCAACTTGGGAACAAAAGAAACACCACATATCACCTTCTATGCAGAATCACTTTTGATAGAAGAACAAGAACTCCTAACTGCTTTTCTAAGGGGAAGAAAGATAAAATTTGCATGGACCTACGCGACATGCTTGGTCTTGATCTAGAAGTTGTGGTTCACCATCTAGTTGTATATCCAAAAGCAAAACCAATGAGACAAAAGCTAAGAAAGATGCACCCAAAAATAACATTATTGGTCAAGATGCAATTACAAAAACTCCTTGATATTGGTTTCATACAGCCAATTGATTATCCAGAGTGGGTTTCAAATCATGTACTTGTTTCTGTAGACACGTAAAATTAACATCATCATATTCGCTCGTCAATTAAATAAACCAAGTTTAATTGATTAATCTCCTAAGGTCGTCCATTTAAATTGAATAAATTAACTTTATTTAATTTAAGCCTATCAGCATCCTTTAAATCAAACATTTATTTAATTAAATAAACCAAACTTTATTTAATTAAATCACCTTTCATCTCCCTTTTGATTTAAATAAATCAAAGTATTTAAGTCAAATGGGTCAAAAGCATCTACATCATCTTAACTAATCTAATCCTAATTAATCTTATCTAATCACCCATCACATCCTCTAGCTTTTCCCACTTCCACAAATAAATCAATTTATTGATTTATTAATTCATCATTTTCTTTCAACTTGGCATAAAAATGGAATATTCCCTCAAGTTTGAATTCAAAAACAAGTTGCCATGTACATCCAACAAAGCATTTAAGAGGTCTTACATGTATCTTACATGTCCCTTTGCAAAGGTCAAACTCAACATTTAACTCTCAAATCTCCCCCTCTTTGGCACATTGACCAAAATGTGCTCATTCCTCAACCTATCACAAGTTGACAAATGGCTTCTTCCTATTGGTGGATCTTTAGTCCCACATCCTCCATGTTTGGCATTCTTCTATCCTTCTTGGTCATAAATAGAGGCCTCCTCTATTGTTTCAATCCTCCACAATCTTAGTAGCTTTGTTACACACACATTATCTTAGATCTTGTTCATCATATCTCCATAGCATTTCATATCATCTTCATCATGGAGCTTAGCAAAGGATTGGGAAAGGGCTTCTTTCCACATCGAAGAAGCACCAATCCACTATGAGATAAATATACTCCATGTTTTTTTCATATGCTTATTTAGCTTGCTTTAGTTATCTTGTCATTTGTTTGCATTTGGAAGCATTGATGTATTATTTCATAGGGATTCCTTATTCGGTTTGCTTAAATTATAATGCTAATAGTTGTTTGTTTTGAGCAAATGCAGAACTTGATGTCCATAGAATGGCGCTAGAAGGAGGGTTGCTAGATTTTATTCACATTTGTTGTGTATTGGTTTACTTTTACCTATTCGTTAATATGGCATTTGTAAAAGTTTCTAAAGCCTTTGCAATAAATCTATTTTATCCATAGCTAGATTACATTTCTTTGACAAAACCTTTCAAATGAATTATGTGTTTTGTCTATGCTTCCACATTTTGAATACGTTTTTGTTGCTCGTACTCCCTTACTCAATAATTTGAATGTTTTGGTTTAACACATTTTCTCTAGCAAGTATTTCATTAAATAAGAAATATTTAATAGCTTTCTTCCCTCATTACTCTGTTCTCATAAACATGTGCCAGGTTGTGCTTATTTGTACTAGTTACCAAACCACGTAATGGCACCAGTTTTCTTTTACTGCTGGCACGTTTTGTTCTTTTGATTGCAGCCCCAACTCTTTAAAGTCATCCTAGTGGAGGAAAATCATAAAGAGAAAGTCTATGACGGTTCAATAAGAGCAACGTGTTCCCATTAACTTACACAGAGTTCTGGTTGTTGGCATCAATGCTCTTTAATTATTTTGTAAACACCACCGACTCTGTCTATGTACTATGTTTCCAGATAATTTTTTTAGGGAAGTAGAGCAACATGGCAGGAAAGATAGCCATGTGAACGACATACACATGGTGGAAAATCAGTGTGGAGTGCGTGAAACCAAAGCAATGGTGCATCTTGCATGATCCCATCACATTTTAAGACTCCCTAGCCTTTTACATGCTCTGTTATTGCAAGAAAAATTGAAACATGGTCGACCTGTAGACTATGGGATTCATTGGTGATATTCATTCATTATGTCACATGCTCATCAATCTCTCCATGACTTAATGTCTCTTTGATTTTTTTACTAGATCTTTTATGTGTGATTGGCGCGCATTGGTGATTGAGGTAAAGGAATTTAATGTTGCATTAGGTTTGTATCTTCCATTCATTTTCTTCTAGTTTTAAATTTTTATAGAGGCAGCCTTCCATATTTTCTACTACACGAAAAGCCATAGTCCTCTTTGTTTCCCTTGCTGCACTGCAATCCATTTTGTGCATATCCTGCATCATTGCAATCCATGAGATCATATCACTTTGAGGCAATCAGAAGAGAATTCTTGTTCACTACTGCAATATAATTGGTACTTTTAATGAATCCCTGCATTTAATGGTTCCATTTTTTATAAAGATTCAACATTTAATTGTTTCCTTTTCTTGACTTTGATAACCATCATACAAACTGTTTTCTAGTTGTATATCTAATCTTTGAAAGGATAACTCCCATTACTGAGTGTGCAAAATAGGTTTGTTGAGTTTTTCAAATGAAAAGGTACACCAACTTCTGAGGAACTCTTGTAAATGCTGACATTGTGAATGATTTCCACTAGAGAAGGTGGGGGAAGTTCATGGTCTACTCTTCTGGTGGTCGATGCAGAACCAATCTAAAAGATCCTTGTTGCAGACCAAAATGTTAAATGCCTTGAGATCTTGATGTAGAGATCCCAACCCCACATATGGACAAGAAGCGTCATCATCATTATGAATTGGATGCCTGCAATGAGTTGTCGCTTCTTATCCTTTGCCTGCAATTCATTTTTTAGTTTTCTTTGTCGCGCTATTAATACATATACCTGTCCTTTATCTTTGTTTAGTGTTGCTTTCTATTGTCCTTTCCAAACGTAGATCAAACAATCTTTATTTTTAGGTAGTTGCTCGCCAAATAAGAGAAGTGAAAGTTCAATGATCATACGGATAAACAAGCTTTGACAATTGTAACACTCAAGCAACTCAAAATCAAAGACACTGGTGGAGAACAGAAGCTTCTTCCCTAGTCTTGCTTAGTCTCACCTTTGAAAAAATTGACCAAATTTCTTTAAGGAGTTTTTTTATCAGTTCAAAAGCCTTGTTTATGCTTCCACATTATGCATGTGTATCCACCAGAGCATTTGTAAATCATAATTTCTATTATACTTTGATATGCTTACAAAACTCCCATTTGTGTGCAGGTAGGGAGGATGTTGGAATGGCTAGGGAGTTTGGCTTTACACCCGATAGTTGCATTTTCTAAAAAGATTAAAAAGTCTCTTTAACAAATCCATTTTGCACATATCCTACGTTGCAGTCAAGGAGACCTCATCTCTTTGAGTGATTCTATCAAAGAGTTTACATACCTTATCTATGTTTCCCCATCTTGCATACATGTCTGCCAAAGCATCTCCAACTATAACATCCAAAAAAATCTATCTAGGTGTTATGATGGATGTCCATACCCTATTCTAAGGTTTGCATTTGGCACGGGCAACAAAGATGATTGGAAAATAATGGAGGAGGATAGAGAAATATGAAGCAAAAGCATGTTTGGAGAGTTGGAGTCTTGAGCTTGTTTTCAAAAAATCATTGTATTGATGTCCTATCTCCCAGTTCCTTCAGCTATTGAGGATTACAAATAAAGCATCCCTACTGATGGAAATGTGAGGAGACTATAATGCAGGAGATTAAAAGCAAATCTAATGGCTGGGGGCGTGGATGAATTGATGTCAGATAAAGAAGTATATTGGCTAGCATTCACATCGACTTAATCAGTATTCTTGAATATGGTAACTAATTATTGCCTAATATATGTAGCATACAAATTTAACGTCTGTGATTTTGATAACAACCATGCGAGAGAACTCTAGAATTGACTTTATTTTGTCATTCATTACAAAAACTGGTTGTGCAGACACTTAGATTTTAATAGTGACATAGAATAGAGAAGCACGCCTTTGAAGCATGCCTTAGTGTGACTAATATGTGTCGATGCATGTCTTAGATCTTAAAAGCGTAGGATATCATCCTAAGTCTTGTTTATTCCTCTGCCTGGTAAGTGAAGTGGATGGATGATTGTTTTTAATCTATGTTGAAAGCCTTCATACCATTGGAATATTTGTAGCTACCGGTTATTGCCTTGAGTAATGTCACAGCTCCTTACCTGTTAAAGTCTTTAATAATCACCCACCTGCAGGAAATCTCTGTCAAAAATTAAATTGAAAATTCTGACAAAATTTGTGTAAACTTAATGAGAGCATTTGACTGAAAACAGAGAAGTCAGTGGATCACGACTGCAAGTTAAGGACCATTTATTATGAGTATTTAATATTGTCTATTGTTTTTTTTCACAAGCATAGTAGTTACCAAAAACATAAAGCTTGTAGACTGCACTCTTGATTGCATTGTGGACGAAAATAGACCACTTTATTTGAACGGATGCCATTTAATGTCAACATGTGTCATAAATCAAAGAGGAAAATGCTAGGGGGAATAAATTTGTTAAAAGGAATAAAAATGTTAAACTATATGTGTAGCATTAAAATTTTACCCCACTAAGGCTACAGGTAGCATATGATTACTACATGAAGGAGAAGCAATCTTGGACCACCATCCAAAATTACTTTTTTGTTTTGGGAATGTCACTAATGCTTGATTTAAATCAAGAACGATATATGGTACTCTCTTGATCTAGTTGCATAGGTTTAAATCATTTTTTTCTAAGGAGATCATCAACAAAGCTTTGTTGTGCATTATCAATGAATGATTTAGGCTTTCAAGGAAGAGGAACTCTTGCATTAAAAGTTGACATTGGAATCAAGCATTGAAATCGAGCGAAGGAAAGCAAATTAGAGTTAGAAAATTGATCGTTAAACTTGAAATTCACAAAGCATTTTTAAATGCTCAGAGCTTCCAATTGTTGCTTTTATTTTCTATTTTAGGCCAACTAAATCATTTTTGGGTTTAAAATCAATCATTGCTTTGTTTTCTTCCAAATATTGGGCTAAAATTGAACCTTAGACATCTACTGGATTTTAATTTGGTCTAAAATTGAACAAGCAACTTCACACTTGATATTGGTGTTTTAAAACGAACTCATCATTTCTTTGGGATTTAAAACAAACATGTGTCTTTTATGCTTTGTAATCTTTTTTGCAAAATAATCTCATCTAAAAAGGCATATGCACTTCTCTCGCACTTCACGACGATCTTGAGAATCAAAAGTCTTTTCGATGACATTAAGTTGCATAAAAGATTGAGTCCACACTTCATTTTGGGAACTAAATTTGAACAAATCTTGCGAGTGTGAGTTACGTATATCGTGTGTTTTCTCCCTTTGTTTCTAAATGAAGGTCGATTGAACTACGAATGTGCTTACTTGTTGTTGTTTACCTTTAGAGGGGCCTGCCTAAGAGACACATCCAAAAGGAGAACTCGAAGGTAACTCCAACCGGTTTTTCATTCGGGTCGGTATATAAATGGATAAGACTAAACTGTCAATTCCTCATGGTATGTAGGCCTTAGCCGTACAGTGTCTTTTAGAACGGGGTACTATCGTAAAAAGTATAAGCATCCCTAGTAGGATTGATTAAAGCCTTTAGTGGCTTACTGGATGCTCGCAAGGTGCCTTGTCCCCGATGTCCCGTCATTAAGAACCTTGTTTGTAGCAACCAACCAGTCCATACAACGAGTTTATCAAAGTGGTGCATTGGAACTTAGATTCCAAGAAGTTACTTGCCATGTCCGATTTTGGTTAAAATATAGAGGTTAAGACTTCGTTCTTAACATACCTTTATATTTTTTCCTTGGTTGCATGTAAAATAATCTCTTCTACTATGAAGGGCATGAGGCAAGCCCACCAAGAAAAATGTAGCAATTGAGCTAGGATGTTATATTGCTTGTGAGTCAGTTTTAAAACACAGTGCTTGTATCAAAAATATTGAAACCAACATTCAACGAATCATCAAAATTTCAAACCCTTTGTAAGGAACAAATACCTTTGAAAAGTCCACGTGTTATTGCTTGTCCCTAGGGGTTCTTATCCCTAGAAGGCTTCTAAACACTAAGACCTATATCTTGATTTGTTCATTCCAAAGTCAACAATAGGAAACTATGCTCTTGAAACCTTGATTTTCACATAATGTACCTTATGGAATGAAAAGGAATTAAGACATAGACATTCAGTTTGAAAACTAAGCAAGAAGTGTGTTTGTGGTAAAAGCAAGTCATTAACCAAGATTAACTCAAATTGAACCCCACACATGTGCTTGTTTATCTTTTTATCGTCTTTTGAGCAAACATGGGTCTTTTGGTTTGAACTACTCTCATAGAAAAGCATGTTCTTCACTATCTTGGTCTAGTAAAAAATTCCTTCCTAGATTCATTTAGGATCAAAATCAAACACTTCATTCATTCAAACATTTATCATCCCATCCCACCAAACAACTTTAGAGCTTTGAAAACATCATTCTAGACTTGGGTAAATCATCAAAATCAAAATCACCTTGTTTAGTTAGGAGTATGGGAATGCATCCTTTCTCATAGCTCTAGTTAAATTAGCACCCCTTTGAACAAGTTCATCCTAAGATAACATCTAACATCTTAGGGTTTACAAGCTCATTATCCAAATCAAACAATCAAAATCAATCCCCAAGTCTAGCATTTACAAGCTCATTATCCAAATCAAACAATCTTAGAGTTTACAAGCTCATTATCCAAATCAAACAATCAAAATCAATCCCCAAGTCTAGCATTGATACAAAGTCCCTAAACTTTCAACACTCATATCATTCACCCCTTTTCATCCTTCATCTCATCATTGGTCCTAAACACCTTAGAGGTCACTTTTACAACAAGGTCAAAACACAAGAGGAACATGGAATATAAACTTGATCCATACATCATGAGTAATCCAAGTCAACCAAAATATCAAAGCCTTACAATGCCAATTGATTTTCAAAACTCACATTTATACAATCCATACATGGGATCACTATCTCCTACAAACTTCAATGGTACAACAAATGTGAGTCTACCCAATCTAAATCTTGGAACACCTTTTCTGATGGTAGATTTAAATCCAAGTCCAACATTGCAAATCTATCAACCAAATACTCAATGCATGAGTCTTCACCAAAACAACATTATCCCACCAAATCCATACATGCCAAAAGTGAATATACCAAGTACAAGATTACCAAACATGAATCCACACTTGGAAAAATTTGGGATAAATATGTTTGTGAATCATACAAATGTTGTTCAAAGTCCAAACAAGATGTTAACAACTCCATGTATTAATCCAAGTCAAGGTTACACCATGCAAAATCAAAGTTACCTAAATCAAGGCAATGTGATTCCCAATACCAACAATGTGCAATTTCAACCTATCATGCCAATTATGAACATCATCCCAAATTAGAACATTGTCCAAAATCAATTTGTCCACAATCCCATTCAAGAACCACAAGTATGCATCCCAAATCTGCTTGAACAAAAACCAAATCAACTATATCAAGGGAGTCAAGATCGAAATCAAGATCAAATTTGGTAAGATCAAATTGCTACACTTAGCAAAATAGTTTAGTCATTGCGCCAAGAGACATCTCCACCACCATTACCCATATCAACATCATTCATTGGTTTAGGGCTTCCCCCCTTTACCTAGCATGAATCACTCCATCCAAATCAATCTACCTAACACCAATCAAGCAATCACATCAAATCTTTTGAATATACCATCAACATCGCACCAACAGATGGTATCTAATCAAATGACAACATCAATCTTGACAAATCAAAATATGGTCTCCCAAGGATCTATCACCTCGGTCATTCCAACCATTCCTATCACCTTGATCACTCCAACCACCCTTATCACACCCATCATATCTCAAACCCTCACGATCACTCCAAACATACCTCAACGACTTGTCACTACATCCAACACGATTCCAAAACCACCATTTCCATCATCACCCACACCACGCCTTAGCTTAGGGCTTCCCCCTTTACCAAGTATCAATCAAACCAACATCCCAAACATCAATCAAAACATCACGCCAAACTTTCAAAACTTGTCGTCGACATCGCAACAATAGACGACAAATGCACAAGAAATCACAATATCATCAACCACCCCCATAATATCTCAAAACATGGTCTCTCAAAGACAAATCACATCAATTACACCATCCACCACTCAAATACCAATCATCAATACAATGACACCTCTTATCACCACAACAAGCACTATTCCAAGACCACCTCTGCCACCACCACCACCCAAACCAAACACATCAAACCAATACAAAATTGTGTTGCAAGCTGCTTATCAAAAGGCACTCCAACAAAACCAAAACCGACAGGCTGCACAACTAGCTGCTCAAGTTTCCCAAGCAAAACTACAAGCACAAGCTCAGGCTCAAGTGTAAGTGCGAGCTCAAGCCCAATACCAAGACCAACAAGCAAATGTTGTTCAAAATCCCAACAAAATGTTAATGACTCAATGTATCGATCCAAGTCAACAATCACATAATCAAGACCTATCCATCAACGAACACATGGAAGATATTTCTACCTCATCCAAAGATCAAATCAACATACATCAAGAGTCACTTTTTGATCGTGATAAGAATCCTTCAACAATATCCAACAATGATCCATTTCAAGGAGTGTTAACATTATTTGATCCTGTAATCAACAATCCATCGACCAATGATCATGTTGAAAATGTCTCTACATCACCTAATAAGTTAGAGGACATATCTCAAAAATTTATTCCAAAGCATGATCAACATCTCCCACCAAAGTCTAGCAATGGTCCTTTCCAAGACATATTGACATCAATTGACCTCATGATTGTCGATATTGAAGGAATCTTCAACTCAACATTTGATCCAAGTCCACTAAAAAATGAAGAGGCTATTGAGGCAATTCCCATGCCTAATGACGACATCCAAGAACCTTTTATAAGCAATTCATCCTTTGAAACTAACCCATGTCAAGAACTTGATCCAAATCATGACGAAAGCAACTCTAAAATCATTCAAGATCAAGAATTTGTATCTCCAAGATACTACAATGATCTAATGGATACTCTCCTATCTATACAAGATGCACATACTCCTCCATCTACCCATGAGATGCTTTCTATGGATAGACACATAGATGATCTTCATTCAAAACATGATTCTTTTACTCCTGACATTATTACACAAAAAGAGCAGGTTATTGAGTTGACAACATCAAGATCAGACATATCCCAAATTCAGACTAAGGACATCATGTATGAAGATATCCAGCAGTATCCACTCAAGGAAATAGGTCAGACAGAATAGGATATTTTGAAGTCAGTAGAGCAACAAATTCCAATAACATCATCTACAATGCCCATTTATCAGAGAATGCATTCTAAACAAGAGCTCTCAGAATAGGAAAAATCAAAGCACGAAGGCACTACTACCACCATACTGGGGGCAACTTTTTCTTAAGCAAACATCAACATAGGGAGCATGAAGAATCCTTATGATGAAACCGATGCCAATACTACAACCAGCCATATCATGAATCTTCATCCACCCATCACCCCATCCACGAATTGGGACCAACGTCAAAAGAAAGAATTGAATCAAAGCATGAAGAACGTTATCAAAGAAAAAGAAACTAAGAAGCATATTGGACAAATCAAATACAAGTGGATACCAAAGAATACAAAGAAAGATCACCCCTATCAAACTCCATCAGTCAAAGAAACTATGGGGAAAAATAAAACAAGGAAAAGTATCCATCAAAGATGTCTACAAAAGCAAAAATAGGCTTTTCAAGTGACGTACAGAGTGTATCAGGCAGTCGGTCCTAATTCCATGCACATTTTCGTATCCACCCATCATTTCTCATCTTCCCAAGTTTGGAGAGTCAAAGGTTCCAAACTATCAACCAATCCATCTCCTATCCCTAAACACACTCCATCCATGCCTCCACGCATAATATCCAATTCTCACATTAACCATGTGTTGGCAACGACCCTTCATCATAAGGATTCAGAAGGCACTCTATCGTGATCTGCACACAAAGACAAAGTTAACTCTGGTATCAACGAATCAGATTAGGAATCCCAAAAGTTGTATTCAAGTGCACATATCTTAGCAAAGCAACTTCTTCAAGCAGGATATCAATGGCACATCATGAAAAAGAATCTACATTGACACCACTAGATGGTTCAACATGAGTTTAAAATCTTTTAGAAAAATCCAAAAAAAAAAATCAAAAATCATGAAAACAGTAAAGATAAAAATCGTCCTTTAGTGAAAACCACTACGGTGGCGCTTTGGACAGGTACCATGATGAAAACATGGAAAACAGGCATCATGTGTAGAATCGAGCATCTATGTATGCCACTTTAGGAGAAAGCATTTCATCCCATCCATAATAAATCCATTATTCCATCCATCTCAGCCATAATAAATCCATTCATCCATGAACCATTTATCCAATCCATTTTCATCCATTTGCATCCATAGTCTAAGTTATCTTGATCTTGACAACGTTTGGTGGACACTTTACACGTGCTTATGGTAAACATCTTGACATGGGTTGTTTTCATCGATCCTATCCTACCCAGTGTTATCTGATTCATGAAGCGTTATCCAAATGAGCATTCTTTATCTAAACACTATATCTTATCGCAAGATGATCCTTGGCATCCTTTGCATGCTTTCCATATCCATCAATCCATACACCTATCCAAGCATCCATCCATGGCATTCCATACATTGCTATACATTGGGAGTAGATATTTACATCTTGCTTCTAGAATAAATCTTGATCTATATCCTTCGCCTTATGTGGTGATCTGAACATTGGTAAACATGAAATCAAATTGGTCAAGCAATTGTGAGCCAAAATCCAAATCACTAGCCCATGGCATATTTTAACAAGAAGATGTTCCTTATCAGGCTTTATCTTTCATCGAACATCAATCCAAACAATCAATATCAGTCGCATCTAATTTGTACGTCATCATCACATCAAATCATTCAAAACAACTTTTGTTCCAAATCAAGCTTCATCAATCGTGATCAATCAAAAACAATCAATTTGTCATCATCTCAATCCTCGTGTTTCTTAACACTATCCTTGCATTGTTGTGCATCCTCAACAATTTTATCATCATCAATCTCTCATCATCTTGGGATATCCATCCTAATCCTTATGTTGCATAACACTATCCTTGCATTGTTGTGTATCCTCAACAATGTTATCATCATCAATTCATTGATCCGATCAATCAACCTTAGCTTGGTTTTCAACAAAATCCCAAAACAAATCACTAATATCGTCACACACATCCTTATCCAAATCATCAAAATCATGAGAAAACCCAAAAACATCAAAAAATTAGAAAATCCAAAAACATTCAAAAAATCAGAAAAAACATCAAAAACATGGTATCCAAACTACATCGTCTTTGAGCTTAAACGTAGGCAAGGCTAATCTTTGATTAGCCCCCGAGACATCAAAATCCAAAAACATTCAAAAAATAAGAAAAACATCAAAAACATGGTATCCAAACTACGTCGTCTCTGAGCTTAAACGTAGGCAAGGCTAATCTTTGATTAGCCCCCGAGACATCAAAATCCAAAAACATTCATAAAATCTTAGAAAACCCCAAAACATTTGTAAAATCTTGAAAATACCAAAAACAGCCTCAAAACATTCCAAAAACATCAAAAACATCCAAATATTTGAAAAAATCCATCTATCTCATCTCGCTTTCACTTGAAATAATCAATTATCCATAATAAACTGATCATCACCTTCATCCTTTGGCAATACAAATAGAAACAACCACAACAATCAACAAAATCAAGCTCCAAACACAAAATAAAAATTGAAGCAACAAACCTTTAAACGCAAAAATCAAACTCTTGATTATTTTCAAACGTGTCAATCAACTTTATATCAACATCCTATCAATCAACTTATCAACCCATCATCATCCTATACAATGCATGTCCTAGGATATATCATTTCAATAATAGGCATCATTTTGGATATCACTTTGGATTCTTATCCTATCAAAACACATCCCTTTGGCTGAAGGTATGAAGAACATTGCCTTGTTTGCGTACTTGATCATTTCCTTTGATTTATCTTATTGCGCTCATTCCAAGGACCTCTCGACGATATCCGAATGAAGGATTTAGAGAGATAGGAATGGGGCAATGATCATTGTCTTTTGTTTGTTGTGCTTGTTGGATGTTCTTGTAATATAGCTTGGCGAATACTTGCTTTGTTAGGTATGTCCTAGCAAGGTTTCTGTATGTCAAGTGTGAATAAGAATACTCCTATTTGTTTGTCGAGTCAAAGTCCATCACACTAAGTACAACGCCATCTTGGTTCTTTATACCTTGATGCATCATGCTTGCGCGTGCTATCGAACATAAGGTAAGTAGCCCTTTGAAAGTCCCAATCCTTGATAAGCAAATCATCATCATCTCTAACAAAGTCTCATCAGATCATGGACTTGTTGGATCCTCTTGTCATCATCTCATTTCTTCTTTCTTCTTTTCCGCACTAACATCACGTCATGATCAGTTAATCATCATTGCCAGCGCGTCCATCCTGCATCCACAAACCGCCAGCATACTCATCCTGCATACGCATGTCACATCATCCATCTCATCCATCATCACATCATATCATCATCTAAGTTGTTTAGGATAATATAGATTGGTTATTCCAAGCATCTTAAAACCATCTCATTTGCATCATCATAACCATCCATGTGTCCATCTTAAACCTCTTTGTCGCGAGATCAACCCTCAAATCGAATCTTTTCACTCGATCTCTCGAGGGGGCAATGTACTAGTGTACTTCTTTCCGCTGGGGCATCTGAAAAAAATAAAATAAAAATTAAATTTTGATCACGACAAGTTTATTCTTTGAAACAACGCAACAAGTACATTGCTTCAAAGAGGGGCAAAATGTAGACAAGTCAAATTAACATCATCATATTCGCTTGTCAATTAAATAAACCAAGTTTAATTGATTAATCTTTTAAGGTCGTCCATTTAAATTGAATAAATTAACTTTATTTAATTTAAGCCTATCATCATCCTTTTAAATCAAACATTAATTTAATTAAATCTGAAATCATCCTTTTAATTAAATAAACCAAACTTTATTTAATTAAATCACCTTTCATCTCCCTTTTGATTTAAATAAATCAAAGTATTTAAGTCAAATGGGTCAAAAGCATCTACCTTATCTTAACTAATCTAATCCTGATTAATCTAATCTAATCACCCATCACATCCTCTAGCTTTTCCCACTTGCACAAATAAATCAATTTATTGATTTATTAATTCATCATTTTCTTTCAACTTGGCATAAAAATGGAATATTCCCCCACGTTTGAATTCAAAAACAAGTTGCCATGTACATCCAACAAAGCATTTAAGAGGTCTTACATGTTTCTTACATGTCCCTTTGCAAAGGTCAAACTCAGCATTTAACTCTCAAATTCAAATTTCAAATCTCCCCCTCTTTGGCACATTAACCAAAATGTGCTCATTCCTCAACCTATCACAAGTTGACAAGTGGCTTCTTCCTATTGGTGGATCTTTAGTCCCACATCCTCCATGTTTGGCATTCTTCTATCCTTCTTGGTCATAAATAGAGGCCTCCTCTATTGTTTCAATTCTCCACAATATTAGTATCTTTGTTATACACACATCATCTTGGATCTTGTTCATCATATCTTCATAGCATTTCATATCATCTTCATCATGGAGCTTAGCAAAGGATTGGGAAAGGGCTTCTTTCCACATTGAAGAAGCACCAATCCTCTATGAGATAAATATACTTCGTGTTTTTTTCATATGCTTATTTAGCTTGCTTTATTTATCTTGTCATTTGTTTGCATTTGGAAGCATTGATTTATTATTTCATAGGGATGCCTTATTCAGTTTGCTTAAAATCTAATGCTAATAGTTGTTTGTTTTGAGCAAATACAGAATTTGAATTCCATAGTTTCAAATCCCACTGGGGGCATCCACATCTACACTGACTTCAAGGATCTAAACAAAGCATGTCCTAAGGATGATTTCCCTCTCCCAAACATAGGCATGATTGTGGATATGACGGCGGGACATGAAATGCTATTACTAATGGATAGATTCTTAGGGTACAATCAAATCAAGATAGCTAAGGATGACCAACACAAGAAAACTTTCACTTGTCCATGGGGAACCTATTGTTGGAACATGATGCCATTTGGGTTGAAAAATGTAGGAGCTACCTATCAAAGAGCCATGACACTATTCTTCCACAACACGATTCACAAAACTATGGAATACTATGTGGATGACATATTGGCCAAATGAAAGAAACATCAGGACCACATAGCGACATTAGGCTCCATCTTTGACAGGCTAGAAGAATACAAGGTCAGGCTCAATCCAAAAAAGTGTCTTTAGGGTACAATCAGGAAAATTACTAGGATACATTGTATCTATGAGAGGAATCGAGATAGACCCTGCCAAAGTTAAAGCAATTCTCGAGATGGAGGCACTAAGAACCTTGAAGCAGTTAAGAGGTTTGCAGGGAAGACTCTAATCCATTTTTCGGTTTATAACACAGTTAGCAGATAAGGCTATCCCATATTTTCATCTACTCCATAAGGGGGTAGCATACAAATGGGATGAGAGATGTGACTAGGATTTCAATAAGATCAAGAAATACTTGCTCACACCACCAGTTTTCATGCCACCAATTTCAGGAAAGCCCTTTATCCTGTATATATTGGCAACAACAGTGACCCTTGGTGATCTCTTAGCACAACACAATGAAAATGGGAAGGAAAGAGCTATTTACTACATAAGTAGGACCATGGTAGGACATGAGCATAATTATACATCCATTGAGAGGGCTTGCTTAGAATTTGTGTTCGCTGCACAAAAATTCAAACACTATATGCTAGCACACCAGATAAAACTCATTGCCAAGATAGATCCCCTCAAGTATCTGCTTTCTAAAGCAATGCTCACAGGGTGAACAACTAAATGGGTTATGATCTTGACAAAACATGACATTAAGTATGTAGAGAGGAAGGCTATCAAAGGATAAGTAATTGCGGATCAATTGGAAAAAGCACCAATATATTCAAAGAATCCACTTGTATTAGAGTTCCCAGATGATTCAATCTTTAACCTAAGTGTGGTAGATCACTAGAAATTTTATTTTGATGGATCCTACACATAACACAAGTCAAGAGCTAGAATCTTCTTCATTACACCAGAAAGAGATTGCATACCCAAGTCATATAAGTTGTCTTTTGCTTGCACAAACAACATTGTAGAATATGAGGCTCTTGTCTTAGGGCTCATAATTGCAGTACAATGGCTGATCATGGTACTCAAAGTCTATGGGGACTCGCAGCTTATCATCAACTAGGTAAATGATGAATGCCAAACGTAAGATGACAAGTTAACCCCATACAAGAAACTAGTGGAAAACCTCAAAGAATTCTTCATTGACATCATGTTTGAGAAAATACCAAGAGCAAATAACAGAGCAACAGATGTTATGGCAACAATTGGATCACTACTAGATATCCCATGCAACGTCCCTAAGTAAGAATTCCTTGTAGAGAAGCTTCTCATACCAGCATTCGAGGTACTAGAGTCTGAATTTGTGTGTGAAATCGTTGGTCCTGGTGATCCCTAGTATCATGATATATACACCTACCTGAGAATAGGAGTCCTCCTCGCTAATATAACCCCAAACCTTAAAAGAACATTTGTTAAGAAGTCATCCCAATTTGTTATCCTAGGAGACACCCTATACCATAGGAGTATTGAAGGAACCCTTTTACAATGCTTAAACACTGAGGAAGCTTTGACTACTTTAACCGAGGTACACAATGGCATTTGTGGGTCACATTCAAGTGGTATGACCTTGGCAAAGAAACTGTTGAGGACTGGGTAATATTGGCCTACGATGGAAAAAGAAGCTCATGACTATGTCCAAAGATGTTTGTAGTGTCAACAACATGGGGATCTCATCTATGCATCGGCTCAGGAGCTCCACCCAATCATTACACCTTGGCCCTTTTCATAATGGGGGCTCGATCTCGTCGAAAAAATCACACCCACCTCATCCAGTGGACATAAATTCATCATCACTGCCACATAGTACTTCATGAAGTGGGTAGAAGCCATTCCCATGACCTACATTATAGGAAAGCAGATTTCCAAGTTCATCCTGAACTACCTAATTTTCCACTACGGTGTCCCTCAAACGATTATCTCAAATAACGGGACACCTTTGAAAAACTAGGATGTTTGAGACCTATGCCAAAAAATTAATATCCAACATCACTTTTCTACTCCATACCATCCCCAAGGGAATGACTAAGTAGAAGCTACCAATAAGACAATCTTAAAAATCCTAAAGAAAATAGTCAATGACGTTGGTTGTGATTGGCACCTACAACTGAATCCTACCTTATGGGCCTACTGAATGAGTATCCACACTCTTGTAGGTGCAACCCCTTTCTCCCTGGTCTATAGATCAGAAGCCATCCTTCCCATTGAGATCAAGCTTCCATCCTTAAGAATATCATTGTAAAATCTTATCACAGATGAAGAATATCGGGTGTCATGATTGAACGAGTTGGAACTACTAGATGACTGACACATGGATGCCTTAAACCATTTGCAAGTCTACCAAAAATGTATTAAGTGAAGCTACAACAAGAAGATCAGGAGTTAGACCTTTCAAGTTGGAGAGATCATGTTAAAGGAGAATTAGAAAAATGTACCAAATCCAGACAACAAGGGAAAGTTTGAACCTAATTGGTTGGGACCCTTCATCATCATAGCGAGCTACAAATTAGGAGCATATCAGTTATCAACACTAGAAGGTGAACCTCTGTAGGAGTCTATGAAGAGCTCCCATCTCAAAAAAAAATTCCTAAAATTTCCAAGGTGTAAAACCAAAAATCCAAAAATATCCAAAAATATAAAAGTCCAAAAAATTAGAAAAAAGGATTGAAAACAGTAAAGAAAAAAATCATCCTCTAGTGAAAACCACTTCGATGGCACTTTGGGCAAGTACCTTGGTGAAAACTTGGCAAATAAATAAGCACTTTCCATCCACCATGATCTCTGCGGCTCACTCTACATCATACATCCATCACGCTTCCATATCTCCATCCATCACTCATTCGCGTCTACATCATAGCTTGATCCTGTGTTCATATTATGATCCCTCCCAGTACTACTCGGCCCATTCCTAAGGTTAGTTTGTACTACCTATATCAGAGTAGTCTATCGCATTGCACCACGTTGGAGGCATGTTCTTATACCTACAATGGATCAAATTCATGTATATACTTGAATTCTTCCTTAAAATCAAAAAATCCAAAAACATTAGAAAATTAGAAAATCCAAAAACATTCATAAAATCAGAAAATCCAAAAACATCCAAAACATATAAAAATCCAAAAACAACTCAATAAGTTATAAAAAGTAAAAAAATAGAGTGATCTTGTTGAACTATGGGTCTTTGAGCTCTGAATGTAGGCAAGGTTGATCTTTGATCATCCCCCGAGACACTTAGATCAATCCTTTAGGAGTCTGTCATAATAAACTGGCAATCCATTTGTTCATATCTCATCAATAAACGAGTTTGTGTTAGTCGAACTACATGGTCTTTACGTATATAATGTAGGCAAGGCTAATATTTGATCAGCCCTCGAGGCCCATAGGATACATCTTTAGGCTAGGTCCTTGGTCAAAATCTCAGAAAACACAAAAACATCAAAAAAATTGAAAATCAAAACATTTGTAAAACATTTGTACATCTTGAAAATACCAAAAAATAGCCTCAAGAGATCTCAAAAATATCAAAAACATTCAAAAAATCCAAAAAATCCATCCATCTCATTTCACCTTCACCTGCAATAAGCATCCACTCATAATGAATCATCATCATCCTCAACCTTTGGTGTGACAATCGTAAACAAGTCTAGCAAGTTAAAAGTAAACACTCAATCGTCAAGGTCTCAAGTGTAGGTCAGTAGGTAAACAAGTTGGTCAACTCTTGGTACTAATAGCCCATTGTCCAGTCAATTCCAAAATCATCTGATAACATCATGTCCTAGGATGCATCCTTCCTACACTGGACATCAACATCATGCATCACCGTAGTTTAGTCTTGGCTAGAGGTATGAAGAACATTAGCTTGTTTGTTTACTTGATTTTTGTCTTTTAACTTATCTTATTGCACTCATTCCATTGACCTCTCAATGATGTCCAAAGAAAGGGATTTAGAGAGAAAGGAATGGGGCAACGATCATTATCTTTTTATCTGTTGTGCTTATTGGATATTCTTGTAATATAACCTTGGCCATGCTTACTTTGTTTGGTTTGTAGGGAGGGTGTTTTAGGTGTCTTGTTGACCACATAGGAAGGATTGCTTTTTTATGTTTTGGTCCAAGATATTTGAAATATTTGAACTACATTTTAAATAAGGTTTTGTATGCCAGGTGTGAACAGGGATACTCCTATCTGATTGTCAAGTCAAAGTCCATCATACTAGACACAACGTCACCCTGGTTCTTTATACCTCGATGCATCATGCCTATGTGTGTTATCAAACATAAGGTAAGTAAGCCCTTTTAAAATCCCAATTCCTAATAAGCAATACATCATCATCATTCATCCTCATCTCTAATAAAGTCTTGTCAGATCATGGACTTGTTGGATCCTGTTGTCATCATCTCATTTCTTCTTTCTTCTCTTCGCACTAACATGGTACCATGACAATTAATCAAAACATCACCAATGCATCCATCCTGCATTCACAAATTGTTAGCATACTACATATCATTCATATCATATCATAATAGGAAATTCTAATCATCTCACATACATTACATTTCCATCATATGCATCATAATATAGATTGGTTATTCTAAGAATCTCAAAAATCATACATTTGCATCCATTGCATAATCATATAGGCATCATCCATATATACATCATCATATCATACATGAAAAAGATACTAAAAAAGAAAAGAAGCATGTCGTAACATCCCATACATCTCATAATCATAACATATAACATCATCCATTAGGGGCATAACATATAATTGTAAGTCTAAGCATATTTAAAAAATCATTTCCATATCGTAAACATTTGCATCCATACATCCATACTTTGTCATCATAAAGGTGCATAGAAATAATACAAAAAGAAATGCATCCATAACATCCATAAACATCTACATCATCATCCATCACATAAAGTAAAAGCCATGCATATAAAATCACATCGCATATAGAACATCAAGTGCATCCATCCATAAAGCATAAATAAAATAGACACATTGCATAATAAATCGATCATATCATATCATATATCAAAAAATATCATTGTCATAGTACAAATCAGAATCATGTGTATGTATATTAGTCAAGATACAATACCCACAGGGCTATAAAAAATGGAGCTTGTGAGTCCCAAAAAGAATTGAATGTTGTGATCAAAAAATTGTATGTGGTAGCTAGCCCTGGTGGCTACTCCCCTTGCCTGCCTGTCTCTCAGCCCGATCATTTGTCTATCTCAGCCTTGTCTACTGAGAGTACTCTTGCACCCGAGCTGCTGCAAGTACAACCTACCAATAATGAATTCTGTAGTACTCGACCTCTCGAACAACATTGTGGTACATCTACGTAGGTACTTTCCTCCCCTGGAATGAAGCAACCATGCTCTCTAGTTGCTACCCCTTTCTGACCTCCTGGGCTAGCTATAGCTCTGTCACCTGGACTTGCTGTCTAGCCTGGTCCCTCTTTGTTGTGATCGCCTGTAGCTGTGCCTGTAGCCCCTGAATCGACCCCTATAACTATTGTATCTGGGCATCCCATGGGTTTGGTTGCGGTGGTTGTGGGGGTTGTTGATCTCTCGAGGCATCCCTCTAATCCCTCTACTAATCTGGTTGGCGAGGAGGCGACCCAACTCCTCCAAGTGCTCCCAGAACCTATCTTGCCTGTCCCCTCCTTGTTGTCTTGCCTCGGGGTCTCCTCTATGGAAATGCTACCCCTAGAACTATAAGTCGTAGTGGGGGTCTAAACCAATCATCATAGGCACATGTCGTGCCTAGATTTTCTTGTCCCTGCACGTAGGCCCATGGCCTGGCCACCAACTTCTAGAAAGAGTCAACTACATTGGATGCTAGAATCGTCTGTCCCCATGTAGTCTCTTTGGATGTCCTTACAAAGATGGCCACATACTGATCATTGGGCCGATCTTGAACATCTCCAAACTGTCATGCTACTCTGTTTGGCAGGTAGCACTCTATCATCATGTGCTCGTGCCCCTGCATCAATTGCTCTTGTCGGGCATAGAACAACTGTTGTGTGTCGTCATACCAAGCAGGCATCTGTAACCAGGGCCTCCAAGTAAATGCAGTCATCTCATCTATGACTTTGCACCAGTGGGGTAGACCTAATTGTCTTGTGTACCTCAGAGTGATGCCGCCCCTGTATCTCCAAACTGCTTGATCATCGGGCTCTACACCAACCACAGTGACCATCGGTTAGAGCACAACAATGTGCTCTCAGGCCCAAATATGCAATAATGTAACTCTAATGCCAATTGCAGTAGGAAAACTCATGCAAATCATGGTATAATGAGGCCAACATCACTGGTCCCCAAGTAAACAAGGTCCTCCTATGTAGCATCCTCTTCCAGGCTAGGCCCCATCCCAAGTTGAATTATCGATCCCATCGATCTAGAGCCACTAATTCACATATAATCACAACAACGATCAACCTAAAAATTGACACCCGACCTTTGTAGTAATCCAAATCAACCCGACCCTTAGAAAGTGTTAGCTCCTCTACCTCTAGAACCTCAAAACATGTGTCACTATCAGCATCTGTGTCATAGATAACTCAGTCGTTGTGAATCGACAACCACAAAATGCGCTAGACATCCTCTAATGTAACAGTCGCCTCATGCAATGGGAAGGTAAAAAGATGAGGTCACGCTATGCCACCTCTCGGCCAGTGCAGTCATCATCGCCAGGTGGTTCCTGACGGTGGGTGCATAAGAGACATAGCAGAGGTCAATCTCCCCCAAGTGCTCTTTTTGTAGCTCATGCAAACCGCTCAATCTGCTCAGCACTGAGGGTCAATGCTCACGTGAAAGCACAGGCTCTCTATCCTCCTGCACTCATGAAGCCACAACGTCAAAATTTGTAAAAAAAATTGACTTTGTTTGAAGTTTTTGACACAAGAACAATGAATGCGTCGCTATTTGCAAAGGCATCACCCTTTGAAAATTCCAAACAGCGATGCTTGACCCTTTCAAAATGCAAACTGAGCCGCGACGTCACTATTTACAAACGTGGGCCCTTTTGACCTAGAAACCCTAAACTTAAACTGGACCACAACGCCACCATTCACAATGGTGTTGCCTTTTGGAGTTTGGATCCCTAAAGTTAAATTGTGACACGGAGTCACAATTCAAAATAGTAGCACTATTTGAGCCCTAGCGTCGCCGATTTTGCACTTTTAGCGTCACTATATAGCGATGCAGGAGACTTTGACCTTTCAAAACGTAATAAATGCGCTTAAAAAATTGAAACTCAAGGTTGGGTTAGGATCACATACCACTGGTCCTGCACCTGGAGGTCTCTAGTACACCTAGACTCGCTTGGAAATGTGTCCGAGAAGCACTCTTTGTGCCATTCTGCAGGAGGGTTAGAGCTCAAAACGATGGAATTCTCAAGGTGTGAATGCAAAAACAAATGGAAAGTGACCCCTCCAAGGGTATTTATACATGAAAATTAGGGATTTTTTGCCCCTTTTAAGCCATCAAACTAGGGTTTTGTGCCCCCAACATCGTTTTTGCCCAATTGAGGCCCGTTTCTCATCCTTTTTTCACGTTTTGGCATATTTTCAGCATCCTAGAGCCTTTTTGGACATGTCGGGCAACTTGTCATCTTTTTTTTCGAGAAATCAGCCAAAAATACAAATTTTCGTCCGATCTCTCAAGGGGGCAGTATACCAACGTAATTCTTCTCGTTGAGGCATTAGTGGGGCATTTGAATTTTTTTTTTTATTTTTTTTGAATTTTGATCTCAGCAAGGTTATTCTTTGAATCAATGCAACAGGTACATTGCTTTAAATAGGGGAAAAATGTAGACGCTCAAATTATCCTGATTGATATTGTGCACTCAATTCTGATTCACTGACACCAATTCTTCCTTAAATCACTTCTTTAATAACTAATTAATTGAATAATCCTTATTTAATTAATTCATCGAGATCCCTCTTTTAATTAAATCCTAAAGTCATCTCTTTTAATTAAATAAATCAACTTTATTTGATTAAATCTAATGTTCTTCATTTAATTAAATAAATCCAATGTTCTTCATTTAATTGATTAAATCAACTTTATTTGATTAAATCATAAATCATCTTATCCTAATGTTCCTCTTTGATTAAATAAATCATTTTATTTAATTAAATCCTAAAGTCATCTCTTTTAATTAAATAAATCAACTTTATTTGATTAAATCTAATGTTCTTCATTTAATTAAATAAATCCAATGTTCTTCATTTAATTGATTAAATCAACTTTATTTGATTAAATCATAAATCATCTTATCCTAATGTTCCTCTTTGATTAAATAAATCATTTTATTTAATTAAATCCTAAAGTCATCTCTTTTAATTAAATAAATCAACTTTATTTGATTAAATCTAATGTTCTTCATTTAATTGAATAAATCAAACTTTATTTAATTAAATTACTAATGTTCAATATTCCTCTCATTTTGATTTAAATAAATCTAAAAATATAAATCAAATGTCATATCAACTAATTCCATCTAAGTTAATTAAATCCTAATTAACTCCTAATACTAATTTTCAAATCCTCTAGTTTTTGCAACTTGCACATATAAATCAATTTATTTGATTTATTAATTCTTCTATTTTCATTCAAATGTGGCATCTCTTTGGAATATTCCACCAATTTGAAATCTCCCTCCCAAAAGGATTTGTCCTCCAACATGGAATTTATGGCTCTTACATGTCCTTTTCCTTGAGCCAACTTGGGATTAACTCATCTTACAACTCTTCCTCCACAAGCCATCTTTTGAATTTCAAATTCCACCTATATGCATTAACTTGCACATTGTTCAAAATGTGCTTCACCTCTCTTCAATAGTATGTTGGCAAGTGGCACAATGCCATTGGTTCAAGTTTAATCCCACATTCTTCCTATTTCTCATTCCTCCATCCTTTTTCCTATAAATAGAGGACTTCTCTATTGATTTGGGATCCACAACTTTATGCAAGATTACTATCTACAGATTTGAGCAAGTTCATTCACATTCTCATTCAAGTTTTCATATATTTCATCATCCATAGCTAGGTTACTGACAATTTTCATCAAGGAGCACACAATCATCATCAAGCTTTTCAAGGAATTGGGAAAGGGCTTCTTTCCACATCAAAGAAGCACCAATTCCCCCATGGGATGCTGGTTTGAATGTTTGAATAAGATTTATTAGCTTTCATTTGATTAACTTTGCTTTGTTTGTTTTTCATTGTGTTTGAATGAATTGCACGGGGAATGTTTGTTATAGACTTGTTTTTTGACTAACATTGGTTTGTTTGATCATGTTGGAGCAGGTCTAGACCAACCATTCACAATTATGAATATCATTAGGTGCATCCCTATGATGTAGAGCAGGGTGGATGATCACCAAAAAACTCAAAACCAACTCAATAAAACAAACTTTTCAAATTTAGAACCCAAATTTAGTGGGTTTCTCTACCACTCTTGAATTTCTTGTGTAACACTCCATAAATTGTTTCCCACCATAACTTTCAAAAAAAAATTCATACCCATAATCTAAATTTTTTTTTGGATACCCATTTGGAAGTTTTAAAACATACTCAAACTTTAGGGGTGATTGTTTTGGAATGACAAAGCCAAAAATCTGTTTCTATGCTTTGGAAGAGAGCTAATTAAGCCTGCTTGAATGGGTCACAATGAGATTTTCAAAACTCAGACTTCAAATCTTCACAACAATGGCTCATAAATGTCAAATAAGGTCTTACAACACCTTTCCAAGTAGTTTCAACAATCTCTTAAGCATTCTTCATCAAACCCTAACTTCTATGCAACTTTCATGCCAAAATCATGATGTTTTTAGCCTAGGGCATTAACCAATCTTCACCAATCTTCCTCCCTTTCTCTTGAAACCTTCAAGAAAAAAAAATACAACATTTCTACCCTTATTCCACCAGGTTTAATGTTTATTCAATGGTGCAATGAGGAGAAATTCATGATTTTTTGTCAAAACACCCTAGTGAGGGTTTCAAGCGGTTTAGAGAAAAAATGTTGTAAATTACTCAAAACTTAATGAAATAAAATGAAACCAATGAAATAATGACAAGGATTCAATACACCATGAGTTCCAATCAAATTTTCTCACTTCTAGGCCATACAAGTTACTGTAGCAACAATTTATGCTTTAAAAATGTAGAAAATAGTGTTTTATTGATGTTCAATCTTCAAAATGATCTCCAAAACCTTTTCTTCAACTTCACAAGGCTTATTTAAGCTTTTAATAACCAAAACCAACCAAATACAACTAAATTTTCAGCTTCCCAATCTTTCAACTTCCCAAAAATGCAAAATTGCAAAGTTGTTTTGACAATTTTTTACAACTTTTTGCAAAATTTGACAACTTATCCCACTTGACACACCAAACCACCTAATAACCTAAATTGACTCCAAAAACATCACAAATGGTCTTAAAAGACCTTAATACACACAAAATCATGACTTAAACACAAAAACACCAAAATGCTTAATATTTTGCAAGTTTTCCATATTAAGACCTATGGTGCCTTGCACCACCCTATTACCCCATTTTATAAATGACGTAATGATGAGTTGTCTCATGGAAAAGGGGAAGTGTTATAAATATGTTGATATAAAGTGATCTTATGATATGAAACACTTGAAATTACATATAATAGCACATAAATGTAAAAAATGAATGGTGAAGCAGTGAAAACACTTGACTTTCAGGAAATAAATCATCCATAAATATATGTTGAAGTTCAACATTTCATAAAAAATAACTACATTAGTGACAAAAACTTGAGATAAAAAATATAATGATTAATTGGTTTATGTTCCCTTTGTTTGTATCACATGAGTCATATAATGAATAGTGCAAGCTCTTTATTTTCATTTTTAAAAAAAAGTTATCCAACTCATTTAAGGGATTGATAGAAGTATGAATCAATAAATAAAAATATTTAAGTTCATGATGATCAAGCTTGATGGGGAAACCTTAGTAGGCAACTAATCCTCGTAACACCAAGGGAGGCACATTATTTGGAAGTATTGTAAATTTTATAGTGAATCAATTATACCATACTCTTTAAAATAAATTACCACAATTCACTTGGTGAAGGATAAGTCAAAATGTCATATGTCAAATTATTATGGAATATTTTGGTATTATAATCTTATGGTTGAACTCTTTGTGTGTAGGTATCAAAACACAATTCCAAATTATCAATCCTATCAACTAGGTAGTTCAAATAAGGCAAAATATCATGATCCACATGTCCCATATTCATGTTTTTTCATCATATCGCATGTAATGGTGGTGGAGGATGTGGAAGATGTATCCTCAACTAATGACACCTTATCCTCAGGTATATACATATAAAACTTGTAAGAAACTCTCATGTTGTTCTTCATCCTTGGGTATGTATAAATCACTTGTATAAGGGATGTAGGAGAAGTTAATCCATCATCCAAATGAGAGTCTTTGATAAAATTTGGTATATCATCATGATGTAGTTAAATCAATGGGATCCACTAAGGCAAGACCACTAGATGGGGAAGAATTATACTCATGAGTAGAACATGGTGAAATCCAATAGTAAAATAATCTATTAAATCACATGAAAAATCATGAAAGGATGTGTAGTAGCCATGCCATGAATCAAACCACATCATTTGACTCTATCAATTAAAGTATCACCAAAGGTATGTACCAAAGTACAATCATCATGTACAAAAGTATAAAAGGAAAATAAAAATGATCTAACATATAAATTTACATCTTAGCTCTACTAAACAACTCTATCATAGATGTGTTAATAGAATGCTCACCATAAACTATATCATCATGAAACCAAGAGTAATTAGCCTCACCATGAGAAGATAAATGAGTAACTATGCTCATTGCTAAATAGATCATAAATAGACCATGAGCAATGATATAGAGAAGAGTGATCATCATGAACTACATAGGGGTAACAACCTCATGTGAAGGTAAATAAATTATAACACTAGAGTGATAAAAGAAGTGCAATCACCATAAATCTAATCATTAGGTTAAACATTATAGGCAAACAATCCAAAATTAATAAATATATCACTTGACATGGGTGAAGGTGCATCATCGTCATATGTAGATCAAGGTAAGACATGTATCCAAATTATAAGTGTTAACGGGTTCAAGATGAGATATAGAAAAATAATCATTATAAGTATCAACACATGTAAAAGAAAATGCATTTCAAGCACATGAACATGTATGGAGATAGGGCTATCATAACATATAAGAGATTTTCCATCAAAATGTCTAACCATGTCATGTATATGTGAAAGAGGTAAAATTATAACATCTATGTCTATTCTACAAGGTGTACATTGTATTGTATCTACTCATAATCATCATTAGGTCAATGGATGAGCACTAATCATCTCCTTGAAAGAAGGAAAATATGAGACATGATAAAATAAAACTTCCATAGAAGACATATCTCCATCCTTAATATAACACGTCATAAGAACATCGAGGATAAATGAATTATATGCAATGAAACATAATAACCTATCAACATTTAAATTATAAGCATGCATATCCATTAGGCACCAAGACCTAAAAGGATCCACTGTGAAATATATAACTATAAAAATCATTCAAAGGGTGCATGTATACCCTAAAAAATGTGAGTGAATGGTATAAAGTAAGGTAACACAATATTTAAGTAAAAAAAACCCTAATCAAAATTGAAATGACTATAAGATGTAAACCCTCAAGCCAAAATGAGGGTGGGTAGAGTAGCTTAAAGATAGGGTATGTAGATACACACCAAACCTAGAACAAGTATGAGGAGAAAATTGAGTCACGTAGGATCATACGGGTTCACAAAAATGTAAAGATATAAGTGAATTCTTTAACAAATAAGTTTTAATGAATAAAACATTCAATTAACCTAATTAAGAGTTAGGATATATTGTGTAACATAATTTTGAAATTTGAAAAATAATATAATAAATGCATTTAGTTGATTTTGATGGTCAAATGATATTTGTATACTATTTTGATCATAACTTTTGGGCCATTACTCATAATCACAACTTCTTATATGATTAGAAGTAGAATGGTAAAATTTAAATTTGATTGCTCTCAACATTTGGTGGCATACAAAATCAATCCAAATGTTGTGGACTTAACCAATAACCCATGTGAATGGACATATGAAGTGTAAACTTTTGCAATTCAAGTTGCTCAAAACTCTACTCTATGGTGATTGTGAAGGATTGATAGTATTTAAAAATACCTTGGTAGGCTACCAAATCACTAAATTATAGTTCTCCTAGGTCAATCCCCTAGAAAGATTAGCTTTAAAGTTATAGAAATGATTAAGGACAACAATCTTTAAACAATGTGGACATTCTAGAATGATTATACAAACTTAGGTTTGTTTTAATGCTCTAATTGATGTGTTTCTAGAATAATTATCCTCTTCAATGCATAGAAGTTTATAAATGATTACTGAATATGAGTGGATAATTCCTTATTTCTAAATGAATGCACATTGAATGCCTTTATACATAAGTACATAACAATGAATCACACTAAATTTGTATCAAGATGGCTCATGATGAGAAGAAAATTTACAAGTGTTAGTTAAAATTTGAATTTAAATTTTAAATTTTGGGGTTAGTTGTACCAGTGCATGACCAATCCAATGTTTATGGATTAATCTAGAACATTGAAACGATAATAGCTTAGTAGGGAATAAATGTTTGAACATTAAAGACAATAATAGACACAATAAATATTAAATATGTAGGAATACATATAAATAAAATAGAATTAAGTACAAGAACATGTATATAAATTAAAAAAATTAAAGATCAAGAATGAATCCAACTTCACACAAAATTGAGTCATTTATAAATATATTTAATTACATTAAATTATTGCATCAAAATGACCTAAAACTAATACAAAATAGTATTTGTCTAATCAATAGTTTGGATGCACATTTTACTAAGTTTATTAATTAATTGAAATTCAAAATCATGCTATATTCTAAATCTCATTTTTTTTAATTACATGAAGACTATATATATATTAAAAAAATAACTAATTATAAAGTGGGTTTGCCTATCATAAAAAGATTTATAACACACCAATTCTAAAGAAATCAAATAAATTTGAATAGATTGGATATGAACAAGTTCCCTTGAAAATCGTATATACCTTGAGTATTAAAAATAATATTTGCTCTTATGTTAAAAAAATTGGATCAAGAAGAAAACCATATAAAAATAATAATACTAATAATCATGGTGGAATAAACAATACAAACACTAAAAGAAGTTGCACACCGACCACTAGCTAGGATAATTACAATTATTTCTAGTATCGACTTTAATGATATTACAATTGAAAGATTTAACTAAAAAATCAGCTTTGCTTTTGCGATTTCCTTCCCTTTTGATATAATTCCACTTAACAACATTAAAATTATAAATAAGATGTTGATGCCTTTCTCATTACGCAATTGAGGACTAACTCACATTGTCTTTGGTGTGAAATAAGGAGGTGGAAAAGGCCAAAAGAAGTTTGGGAAGAGGGTTTGTATCTTGTGCCTAACAGGGCTAACTCGAAAACACTTTACTTTAGATTGCAAAGTGTATAATGACATCACGTCAGCTACAAAAGTAATTTAACAACAACTTCTTTCCATGATTTGTTCAACTAAGATTGGATAGAGAGAATGAGAGAGCTCAACATTAAACTAAATTGTAGAAGGTCAACACTTCATAATGCAAAAATAGCAGGATTTGCAGTCCCATAGGCTATCTTTAATGTTAAAAAACCTTATATTCTATTTAATTATGTTCCTACATTCCAAATAAATAGCATTAAATGTGAATCCGGAGTGTTGATAGACGCTGACGTATGGGTACAAATTTGAACGCCCTTTAGAATCCTATATCTATTTAATTTTTCTTGAAAATTACCTGAAGCGTATTACATCCGACTTACAACTAATAACAAAAGTGGCTCAAAAAGTTTGTAGTTCGACTGTCTCGTTTCTCATCGTTTGAGATGTGAAACGGGGAGATGGACAACACCCAAGGAGGCATGGGCTGATAGGATTTGTTGTTTCTGCTCTTCGGGTTTGGTGGAAACAGAATGGCACTACATCATGCAGTGCAAAGCGTACGAG
Organism: Sequoia sempervirens; assembly: GCA_007258455.2. NCBI lineage: Eukaryota > Viridiplantae > Streptophyta > Pinopsida > Cupressales > Cupressaceae > Sequoia > Sequoia sempervirens. Next base: position 91,977 of record VDFB02124648.1, on the reverse strand, counting down.
GACATTAGGTGCAGTTACTTGGATCTGTTTAAAGTCAAATCATTAGAGGCTTTGTTCGAAGAGGAAAAGATCGTTGAAACGGCAGGTTACCTGATCAAAATACACAGTAGAAGAAACAAAATTAGTAAAGAGTTAAAGGGAAACATAAGTACTCGGTGAGGTCGGCGGGTGCTCGGTTTGTTTCAATTTGTGGTTTCAGTTCTGTTTTGGGGTCCCATAGGCCAGCTGGTCTCGTGGACGTAATTAAAAGCATTCATTCATTCATTCCTTTTTATTTTTTTTATCACGACAGAGCTAATTTCGGAGCTCGGAAAACACATTCCACCCCAATGCAAAGAATGGATAATCCTCCATCCCCGAGTAATTTTTGGGTTTGTATGTGAAATTGCACAGACGATTTCATCGAACATTTAACTTGTATTCAGTAAGCAAACTGTATTAATATTGGCTGCAAGCTAGCCAATATATAAACTGATCGCGAGGGTTCTGAGACTGGAAAAATGGCGCAGATTCCAAAATTGGACAATGCCCCTATTAATATATCGCCATTCAGGTAAGTACAGTATTTTAGATAGATTTGTCACTTCACAAATCTTTTGTCTGATCAGTTACTGTTCTAAGGTTTTTCTTTTTGGTTTCCGCTTACCGAATTATGTGTTTTGGTTTGTTAGGGATCAATCTAGAAAGGAGCTTGTAAACATTCTGAATACGGTGAGTAAATTTGTCTTTAAAAAGTTATCTGCAGGCTAATATTTTTTAACAAAAGTCTATAGAGAGTTATAAATGTTTAGCTTTAAAATAACTGCCTCAATTAAATGTAATCTACATTTGGCATCCTACTCCATGATCATTTTTGGTAGAATAAAAATATTGTGTTAATTTTCAAAAAATGATTATGGGAAGAACATCTCTGAGGACTGAAGGTAAGCTGCAGCTCTTCTATATGATTTGATTTTGATTTATTTGTTTTTCTTTACTTTACCATTGACAAGGATTTGCCCTTAAGAATCTGCAGCTCAGAGTAGATAAAGTATCATTCACAGTTTTTGGCTTTTTTTTGATTTCTAAGCTGTGGTAATGCTAACAAGTGCAGATACGGGGTAAGAAGACGCTTTATTTGGATCCCAAACTGAGCGGTTCACTTGCTTTGATACTTCAAACTTCGCTTTTGAAGGTAAGATAGGGAAAGGGAAGCTTAAGTGTGATTTTAGTTTGTTTGTAACTGTTCTGTGGATTTACCCAAACTGAGTTTTATTAATTTCGCATGATGTCCTGAAGGATATTTATTGGAAGGTCAGCTGGACTGAGTTAAATTAGCAGACAATTCCTCAACTCGAGGTTTCACACAAGGGTAGCATAAGAGTTTCTGTACGTGAGAATATTTTGAGCTAAATTAAAATAATGGTGTTTCCAATGTCCCAGTGTAAATTAATTTATAGATGCAGAAATTAGCAAATCGAAACCCCCAAAAAATATTGACTATTGATGTAGATGCCGCCCCTTGGCAACACATCTCCTAAGCAGATGATACAAATTATCACCCCCTCCTCTCCTCCAGCCCTGGAAAATCTCCCTCGTAAATACCACTCGCTCCAATTTTTTGGGAATGATTCCTTTTTTGTTGTTTTTGAACTAGTCATGTTTCATGGGGCCGCCTGGAGCAGAAAACCATAGCAATATCTCCCTTGTCTGGACTACTCAAGTTCTCTGTACCGTCAGCAACTAAAAGCACAATTAGTGCATAACCACTGCATGGTGAGATTGTTAGCAGATTAAGGCTACTGCAAACAATATACCTTTTCCCTTATGTGGAGGTCTTGTACTGTGAACCATTTGATTTGGCAACACTGATGCAAGCACAAAAAATCATAACTATTGACAGGGACACTCGGTAGTAAATTTTTCTTACTGCATAGGATTTCAACAGGATTTAGAAGCAAATAGGATAAAAAAGTTAATAAAAGATCAACAACTGATTATTGAGGAGGACTCCATAGAAATAAATTCAGGAAATGCTTGAGTAATACAAACTCAAAAAGAAGGCAGTAGCTTATGTCATACCTTAATGATTCTAGACAGATGGCAAGCAACACGATCGTCCAATATCTATAGGTAATGTTTTTCCGTACATAGCATCTTCTCAGTTGTAACCTCATAAAGACTATTTTGACATGACATTGTGTTCTTTGGAAAAGTAGGCATTGTGATGAACCTTAACACCCTTGCTGAAGGGAGCAATGTAGATCAACTTTGGGCTGGAAATCATAACAGAACCCCAGCTGGATAAATCCTCAGACTCTTCCAAACCACTTTTTTGCCTAGAGTGGAAACACCACAGGAAGAAGAAGAGCAGAATCAGGTTGCAAATGATTTCACTGCCATTGTAGATGAGTATATGAGGTTTGATCCAATCGCCAGGAGGGAGATTTCCTTTGAACAGTATAGTAATGTTAGATAAAGAAATGGGTCAAGGAATGATAGGAGGCAACCTATGCAGTAGTTTAATAGAGATCTCCACCACAAAGTAAGTAAATTGACACTCCCTACATTTGATGGTTTTGGAAATGTTACTGCTCGAGCTTAGGTTCAAAAATTAGATACATACTTTTCACTCAGTGTAAGAACCCTTACAGGTTCAAACTGAAAGTTTTCCCTTTTGCTGGTCTGAAAATTTCTGACTTGCCTTCAACTTGTGTTTCAACAAAGATTACTATAACATGTAGATTAAAAGGGTTCCAAGCATAAACAGTAAGAAAGGAATTTGAACATATATTTTAGGCAATCAACAAAGATGAACATAAATGAGATGATCATACCCAACAATGTTAGCTTATCTTCTTTATTCGATTTGAAAATTGATTACAAACAGAGGGGCTGGAAAGTACAGTCAGTTAGGTCTGATTTGAGTTTCAGATCTGCAATTACATCCAATGGTGCCAAAGCACAAGACCAAACCCTAGTTGAATGAATGGAAGAGGAAGCTGAGTGAAGTAGAATGATGTGCCCAGCTGGAAATGACAAGAAAATGACTGTAGCAGCCCATTGGAGGTTGTAACGCCAAAATCTCCTCAAATATGACGATGAAATCAATTAAGACTGCTGTAACAATTAACAATAATCTGATTATGCTTGAAGCTGGAAATCGCCAAAAAATAGCCTTCTTTGCCACGTGAACCTCTTGAAAACCTCCTTCCAGCAAGTGAAGATGAATAATGTCACAAAACGAAATCACAATCTGCAACTAAAACTTCACCATAGCAATCTGTTTAAGCTCTATGATGAACTCTACTTGAATTCATCTCACATGATGGAATGAGGACATCAGCATACCACGGTATTCAAGGGAGCATCACCTTGAATGGACTGAAAATTACTTTCAGTCAAGAGACAACTCTCTTCAATCAGAATAGCAATACCAAAAACATGCTTCTCTCAACCTCCCAAACCTTCTTAAATAAGGCCTCAAGGCCAAACTGTCCTAAGGAGAGAATCAGATTTATTTCAATAAAATATTCACTAACTTCAAGACTAAGGCACCTAGCCCAAGTCGCCTTCAAGAAGATCAGATTTGGTCTTCATATATATATATATAAATATTCATTCCTTCTCCCCTAAGGCACTAGATCGCCCTTGAGAGGAAAGATCAGATTTTTCCTCATTAAAATATTCATAACTTCATGGCTAAGTTTCCCAAACTGCCCTAGGAAGATCTGATTGCCTTTTGAGCATTATAATATTCTAGTTTTGGAAGCTTCCTTGAGCTGCCCAAGGAAGAAATCAGATTTGATCTTAAAATATTATATTTTGGTTGTTTCTCCCTTAAGTCTTCTAAACCGCCATAGGAAGGGGAATTCTTCTAGAAGCAGATCTGATTTGATGAGGTCGACTCACCTCCTTGTTTGCTTTGTCCTCCTTGTTTGCTTGGTCTTGCAAATAGACCTCCTTGCTTGCTTTGACTTGGAGTAGACCTCCTTGCTTGCTTTGACTAGCAAGTAGACCTCCTTGCTTGCTTTGACCTCCTTGTGTGCTTTGACTTACAAGTGGACCATGAGATATTAGTAAAATATGATCAACATGATGCTTTGTTTTTGCTAAGGATAATTCTTCTACAAAATTCATAATTCTCATGGTCAATAGCATTCCTTTATCTCGCCATCTAACCCACGGGAATGTTGGATGGGCTAGAATCAAGTCATCAAGATGTCACTCCGAAAATGGGGACATTACACTTAGCCCTATGACTGAAAATGAAGCAATCAAGTTTGCCATTCTACATTTGGAGGTCGTGGCTCATGAGTGGTGGCATCATGGTCTTATAACACAAGGGTTTAATATTATTGTGACATATGCTGATTTCACACAAAAGCGCATAGAAAGATTTGCAAGAAGAGTTCCAGAGGTGTATTTCAGGGAGTTGGCATGTTTGAGGCAACATGGGTTGGTGGAGGATTATGTCACAAAATTCCAAAGACTTGCAGTTATGGTTTCAGATGTGACGGATAAGAGATTTATGTTCTTGTTCTTTAAAGGATTATCAGAGTCAGTCTGTGGATTGGTGAGGGCTTTTGAGCCAATGTCCTTGGAGGATGCTATTTGAAGGGCCTTAAGCCTAGAGGACTTTGTTGTGAAGAATAGATCTATTTCCAAGGGCGCACCAACGAGACAGTAGAGGAAGCCATTTCATAAGAATGTTCCCTAATCAAAGATTTTGCCTCCGCAGCCTAGTAGGGTGGATGAATCTAGGAATGAGCTCCGAAGGAAAAAACTATGTTTTACTTGTAGGGAGCCTTGGATACCGGGTCATAGGTGCTTGGGAAAGGTACAAATCCACTATATAGAGGTAGTTTCTGATGATGATTTCGAGGTTGGAGAAGTTGAGCCTAAGGATGTTACAGGTGAGGTTGAGCATGAGGAGAAGGTAGAGGGAGAGCATTCCGAAGGCACTCTTGCAACACTTTCAGGAGCACCTAGATATCATTCTTTTTGTATTAGAGGGGTCCTACACAGGTAAAGGGTGACAATTTTAATAGATAGTGCCCAAGATGCGCCTAAGGATAGAAGACTTTGAGGGATTTAATGTTAGAATTTAGTACTTGACATATTTAGTTAATAATAAATAAATTAACATGCTATTGTTAATTTAATGAATAAAATTGGTTTTGGAAGTTATATTCCCGTAACTAGTTTTATACGGGAATAATGGCCATATAAAGACAATATTATGTAATAGATTTTTGGAGTAATGTGAATGACTATATTTTAATTCGAGAGCAATCTCATTTTTTCTCTCTCATTTCAATATGGTATCAGAGTAGGTTTCTTCTTGGACCTCTCTCTAATCACTCTCCATTCATTTGTTTTTCTCACAGCGGTGTTTACAATGGTACTGAAGTGAAGACCACGTGCAACTGCTATTGTTTTCTACCATTCTTGCATTTGTCAACATGTGAGCAATGTAGACCATGTGGAAAACCCTTTTTGACTCTATCATTCATCTGCATTTCTTCGCTTTCTTTTCGCCGTGTTCATTCTTGCCATTGTTTTACACATCACAGTGCTGTTCATTGTTGTCATTCCAAAAATTTAAAATTTAAAATTTTTATCCCCCAATCTATTCCAGAAGTGTGTATGGACGTCTAATTGTGTAGGGTCCGCATTGCCTTTGTGGTAGCATTGTGGATTACATATGTTCTGTTGCTGTTATATTTCAAAGGCACATTTCATTGGAGACTTTCTTTTTGGTGCGCTAGATAAATAGAGGCGATGCTGTTCTATGTCAAAGGTGTCGAAGGAACCAGATGACTTAACATCGAGCTAATTACTTATATCACAAAGTATATCTTCTCATTGCGTTCTCTTTATATTGTCAGGATTATACACTATTTTGTTGCTGTATTCTGTGTGGGTGAAATGATGATGCCGTTATTGATAGCAATGGATGGAAACGCCAGCAACAACAAACACCTGCACGTATAGAGAAGATGCGTCAACAATCAAGACAATTGACGTTATGATAATATTAATCTGATCTCGGATTTTCCCCAAATTATATCATCCTCAACATATGAAGAGTCCCAACAATGTTGATGGTATTGTTTGAAATTTCTGTCAAGGCTTTCTGAAAAGAGGCATACTGCTTAGGGTTTCTTTTTTAATTTTTCTTTCTGAGAAATACAGGTGTGGGGAATATTTAAGCATTATTTTTTAAGGACACATTTTATTCAACACAAAATGGATAAATTAAGCCTTTATGAAAAGTTTGATGGAAATGACTTTCACAGTTGGCAAATACAAATACAATTGTTGTTAATTGAAAGAGATCTTGAAATATTCCGAGCCAATTTTTTTCGTTTTTCACAAATTTCAATTTACAACATTACAATCAAAGTACCCGTTAAGGTTAGAAGATAAACCCAAACGTACTGAAGCAACTCTAACCAGTATGGCGCCGATGATGGCGAGCATTGGTCAGAGGATCTAAATTCAAACTGCTTATGCTGAAAGGGAACTCAACGTCAAGTATGTGCTACCCAATCCAATGCGGAGTGAGGGGCGACCATATGACGGAGTGATTACAAAAACAATGCTTGAATGAAACTAAACAATGATGCTGTAAATACTCGACGTCAAGAATGTGCTTTCCAGACCGAGACGGAATGGGAGCTACCATATGACGGAGATGCTAGATATTACAAAAACAACTTCCGAATATCAGATAAGCAATTACAAATCAAAATTGAGCAAGATTAAAGAACCGCTGCCAGTACTACTGTCAGCTTACAAAATGATGTTCATTCGCCTGCTGGTAGCATAGGAATTTGAGAGCTTAACATTACATCAAAAGATCTCTTCTTAGAATGATTAGAAGAGCCAAAACAATAAACCTTCCAATGTTCAAAATACAAATTCTGTTTTTCCACAAATCTGCACTTTTAAATTAAAAACCAGCAACCTAGGAATTCACTCATATGCTCATATCTCTCTCATTTCTCACCCAAATGATCTCAAATCTGATGCAATAGACCCTAAAAATGATGGCACCTAACTTAGTAATAAGAAATGGCATCTAAAAATGGCTATTAATTACTGACACGAATCCCAATGCACTCTAGAAAGTTCGGCCTTCAAGGAATGACGGATTTGCATTATAAAATCATAAGCTTCGTACTAAAATCTGCAAATATTCATGAAGGGTCTCTTCCAACAGAGAAAACCAATGAGACAATACCCAGAACAAGATTTTTGATATTTTTTGATTTATGAATAAAAACATGAATCTGCTGTAACAAATAATGCAAAATGCTGAAAACCACTAATATGCAAATCAGATCTAACCATGCGATAAGCTGATTACAATGCATAAACTAAATGTAACTCACAAACTAGACTAAATCACCACTAGTCGCTGTCTTTCAAGCGAGAAGCAATGCCCAAGCTAGGAGGCCTTCATTCCTCGAAGCAATCCCAAAGCCAATCCGGCAGCATAACATTCCTGTAGATAAAAGATGCCCAAATGATGATCCAAGTCTTCCTTTTATAATTTCAGGTTGGCTTCTCGAAACCCTAAACTCCTCTCAAAGTCAAAAACCCTAATCTCCTCAAAGATGGCGTCCTTTTCCTTCAAGTTGAATATTCACTTTTAAAATAAATTCAATACTTTAATAAATGCGCCCACCTTATATCTTGATTTGACTTTGGATAAAATATAAAATAATCCTTAATGAGGTGCCACCCTCAAAAAGACCACTTTTCAAAACAACATAAAGTCAATAGACTAGGCCAAGGGGTCAACGTTCGAATAAAATATTAAAACGTGACTTTTAATTAAATATATCAACTTATCTCTCCAATTGTGCCCTGAAGCCAATAATGACCAAGTCAACTGACCAAACTGAAGTAGGAAGTCAACCAAGCCGAACCCAACTGAAAAACTGCCAGAAATAGAATTTACTAAAAATAGTAAATTCCTGAAGATGCTCAGAAAGCCGAGATGAACATACCACTGCGAAGCTCTCTGAAAACCCAGAAAGAATCCGCCATTGAATCCACTAACTCTGAGCAAGGACATCCTTAAAAATAGGAAACCCTAATTTTACCTTCCAACTAGCCTTCGGGTTTCCAGAAAAAGGCCAACGGTCACTGGAAAGGTCAGGTTCGAGAAGGGGACGTTACAGATCTCTGGGAAATTGTTGATAGTATAGTGCCAAAGCCAACAGATACAGATGAACTAGGTAAAAGATAAGAAAGCATTGGCTATAATTGGTCTAGGTTTATCTAAAAATGGAAGGTAAAAGATAAGAAAGCATTGGCTATAATTGGTCTAGGTTTATCTAAATCTTATTTGCATCATGTAGATATTAAAAAATCTTCTAAGGACATTTGGAAAACATTAAATACTTTGTTTGGATCAAAAGCTGATAGTGCAAAAATAACTATAAAACAAAAGTTGTATGCTTTGAAAATGGAAGAAGGTGAAGATATAGTGTCTCACATCAATAAATTCCGTTCCTTGATAAATCAGTACATTAGTAAATTCCGTTCCTTGATAAATCAGTTGGCTGGTATAAATGAAGAAATAAAGGAAAATGATGCTAAAGCCATACTTTTAAATAGTATGCCAAATAGTATGACTCACAAGGTATTCACCTTAAGCAAAATCAATGCAAGTCTAGAAAGTATTATATCCACATTGCTTGATGGAAGAAACAAACATGTTTCAGAAGAAGAAGTTGCTTTGACTGCACAAAAAGAGGCTAGTACTTCTTACAAAAAATCAAAACATATGACGAAGTTCAAACATGCAAGTGGCACATGTTTCTATTGTAAAAAGATAGGACATGTAGCACTAAATTCCAAACAGAGAGCACAGGATCTTCTTGATGGAAAGTTACAAGATAACGCTTTGATAATTGAAGGACCACACTTCAAGTGATGAAGAAATTCCACATCAAAGTGACGAAGAATATGCGTACTAATTTCTAGTTTTCCTCTATGTTAGTACTAAGGGGGGGTGTTAGAATTTAGTATTTGACATATTTAGTTAATAATAAATAAATTAACATGCTATTGTTAATTTAATGAATAAAATTGGTTTTGGAAGTTATATTCCCATAACTAGTTTTATATGGGAATAATGGCCTTATAAAGGCAATATTATGTAATAGATTTTTGGAGTAATGTGAATGACTATATTTTAATTCGAGAGCAATCTTGTTTTTTCTCTCTCATTTCAATATTTAATGTGATAGTGGTGGATGGGTATACTATTTTATTCAACCAGAGGGTTCAACAGTTGGATTTGATGCTAGGAGGACATAAGATGCGAGATGAATTTTATGTGATTGGCATTGGTGAGACAGAATTGGTTTTGGGAGTAAATGGTTACATTCACTTGGTGATTACACACAAAATTATCAAACTATGGAGTTGAAATTCAAATCTAATGGGAAGCAGGTTGTACTTCGTGGTCTTGCCAATGAAGGTCTTATGAGGGTTTCGATTAAGAGGATGGAGAAGCATTTCGTAGAGACCGAGTAGTTTGGGCAGAAGAATGCTTGATTACAAATACAAATCCATCCAAGGAGGAGAGATCTTATAATGTTGACATCTAGTCTATCTTGAACAAGCGTTGCAAGGTGTTTTGTGAAATTCTACCAGGGTTATCACTAGATAGGGGTTTTCAACATGTGATTGAGTTAGAAGGGGAAAAACTAGTCATTACTACACCTTATTGGCATCCTAGGTGGTACAAGGAGGAGATTGAGAAGGTGATTAGGAGCTATTGGACATGGGACACATCCGATCGAGCTCTGCCCTATTTACTTCTTCGATTGTGTTGGTCAAGAAGAAAGATGGTACTATGAGGATGTGTATAGATTATAGAGCCCTCAACAAAAAGACAATCAAGAATCGCTACCCCATAACCAGGATCGATGAGTTGATAGATGAGCTTCATGGTGCGAGGATCTTCTCCAAGATTGACTTATGATCAGGGTACCACCAAATAAGGGTTTGTGATAGGATGTGCACAAGACAAGCTTTAGATGTCGCTACAGGCACTATGAGTTCTTGGTCACGCCATTTGGGTTGACCAATGCACTTGCCACCTTTTAGTCATGCATGAATTAGGTATTTATTTTATAGCTAAGGAAATTTCAAATTTGTGTTGGTCTTCTTTGATGACATCTTGATATATAGTAAAACATGGGAGGATCACTTGAGGCACATAGGCAAAGTGCTTGGCATACTTGAGCAACGTTCATTCTATGCCAAGGCATCCAAATGCGAGTTTGGTTCGATTGAAATATTATATTTAGGGTTCAAGATTAGTGCCCAAGGGGTTAGTGTGGATGAGGAGAAAATCAAGGCAATTCAGGATTGGCGTAGACCAAGGAATTTGACACATTTAAGGGGATTTGTGGGACTATGCAGCTACTATTGGAGGTTTGTAAAGGGTTTCTCACAATTTTTGTAGCCCCATTGACGGATTTGATGAAGAAAGGGGCTTTCTCTTGGAGCCCTTCAACACAAAGAGCTTTTGACAAGCTCAAGGAGGTAATGAGCTCATGTCTTGTTCGAGCTATTCCAGATTTCTCACTTCCTTTTGTTTTAGAGTGTGATGCTTCAGGAGAGGGGATTGGAGCAGTCTTAATGCAAAATAAACACCCCATAGCATTTGAGAGTAGGAAGCTCAAGGAGATAGAAAGGAGTTTCCCTATTTATGACAAGAAGATGCTAGCAATTATGCACACATTGGCCAAACTTAGGCAATACTTGGTTTGTGGGAAGTTTGTGGTTAAAAGTTCCTAAGATGCAGGGTTCGTACCCGCAGGCGCCGATCCCGGTTTGGGTACGCACCCGGTTTGGGTTCGTTTGTAGGTACGTGCTGGGTGTGCACCCAACACTATGGGTTTGCCAAGGTGCGCACACCGGTGCACCCATGTGAACCTACGGTGTTGGGCGTGCACCCAGTACAAACCTGGGCGAACCCATGGGCCAAGTCAAAAAAAGTGGGCCCAAACTTGATTAAAAAACTTTTAAATTTTTTTTTTTTCCTCCTAACCCTAAAACGGCCCAATATGAGGCCTTCAAACACACATACATTTCATTTTTACCTCTCATTTTGCTCTCACCATATTTTCTCTCCATCTTGAGATTTTGAAGGGAGGTGATTGTATTCGAAGGAGATTGGTTGTGGAGTGCCAAATAGCTTCCACAAAGGAGATTTAAGTGTTTAAGATATGCATTTAAACCTTATTCTTTAGTCTTTTGATGAATTTTTTTAAGTTTTTGATGGATTTTTTCAAGTTTGTGAAGAAGTTTTTTAAGTATATATATTTTTAGATTGCAACAATAGCTTACAACTTCCTGGAGGTGGGGGTTTTGTTTGGAAGTGTAATTTTTGCAATGCACAATTTAATAGCTCCTATTACATTGTGATGATTTCCATTGGAATCGTGAACATAGACGTATATGATATCATTGATATGACTTATTTGAATATTTTTCAACTATCAATTGGCATTTAATATTTATCTCTGGCATTTGGCATTGATCAATGATCAAGTATCATACTATGAAATGATTTAGTTTTACAATTCTATATATTTCTCTTATTTTTTTGTATATATATATACACACACACACGTACCCATATGTACCCAAACCCCTAAATTTTTTTTTCATGTGCCCATGTACCGGGTTCTCGTACCTGCACTTGTCCCTGAACCTGAACCGGTAACTTAGGTTAAAACTGATCATAATAGCTTGAAATTCTTCCTCAATCAAAAGGATTTGAATGATAGACAACAAAAATGGGTAAGTTACAAGCCTATGATTTTGACATTGAGTATGTTAAGGGAAAGAATATTGTGGTGGTTGATGCACTCTCTAGGAAGCCTTATTTCTGCTCTATGGCTTACATATCTGCTGATTGGAAGGCTTCTATAATTGCTGAGTATGCCAAGGACACATTTGCTGTTGACATTTTTGATGGGAAGTTGCAAGATGATAGGTACAAAGTGGTGGATGAACTCATCCTACTCAAGGATAGGGTGTATCTTGTACCGAGTTCGAAGGTGAAGGACAAAATCTTGAGGGCATGTCATGATACACCACTTGCTGGTCATCCAGGGTTCTACAAGACATACAAGCAAGTGAGGGAGTGTTTTTCATGGAAAGGGCTCAAAAATGATGTGTTGAAACATGTTAAGGAGTGCTTGGTTTGCCAACAAAACAAGATGGAGCATGTATTTCTAGCTGGTTGCTGCAGCCCTTGCCCATTCCAAATCAGAAATGGGAAAGTATCTCCATGGATTTCATCACTGGTCTCCCAAAAGTATTAGGTAAAGATTGTATCTATGTGGTTGTTGATAGGCTCACTAAATACGCTCATTTCCATGCTATTTCTTCGAAGTATAAGGTTCCACAAGTTGTTGATCTGTTGTTTAGAGAGATTTTTAGACTTCATGGGCTGCCAAGGAACATTGTAAGTGACAGCGACATCAGGTTTATCAGTTTGTTTTGACAAGAGTTCTTTTATTTGATAGGCACCGAATTGACCCCAAGCACTAGCTATCATTTGCTAACCGATGGGCAAGCAAAAATTGTGAACAAATGGATAGAGGGTTATTTGAGGAACTATGTTACGGGGCAGCAAACAACATGGATCAAATGGCTGCACCTTGGGGAGTATTGCTACAATTGCACTCACCACATGTCTATAGGTATGACTCCTTTGAAGGCACTTTATGGTTATGTTGCTGTTTCATTCATGGTTTTAACTCGGGGCTAAGGATTTGGTTCAACAAAGTTTGGATATTGTGAAGGCACTTAAGGAAAACCTTTAGCAATCCCAGAACCAACAAAAGTTGTATGCTGATCACCACTGAACTGAGAGGGCCTTCGAGGTGGGAGATATGGTATTTTTGAGGCTGCAACCCTATAGACAATCTTCACTCAAAGGAAGTGGCACGAAAAAGTTAAAACCACAATTTTACGGGCCTATTAAAATCATAAGGAAGATTGACGAAGTTGTGTATGAGCTGGAACTTCCTTTGAATAGCTGAATTCATAATATTTTCCATTTATCATGCTTGAAGAAAGCCCTCAGACAGCTTATCACTCCTTCATTAGAGCTGCCTCCGCTTGACGACGAAGGGAAGTTGATATTGGAACTCGAAGCCATCATTGAATGAGGGAAAAGAAGTTAAGGAGCAAGGTCATTTCGAAATATTTGGTCAAATGGAAGAATCTTCCACTTGAAGATGCAACATGGGAAGGAGTGGAGATTTTTGAGCATCCGAGTTTGAATTGGCTCGAGGGTAAGCCAATTCGGGAAGGGGGAACTGTCATGACCCTATCCAAATGGGTCGTCCATAGCCGACTTAGACAAGGTGTTTTTTAACACCACCTTATTTAATAATGTACATATTTAAATAAATAAATAAATAATAAAATTAATATATATATATATAAAAATTAATAAATAAGTTTAATTTTAAATTTCAATTTCCCAAGATAGGTCACACGCCTCATGTGAGGGGGGGCTATATTTATTTCAATGCTAGACGCTTGAGAGGGCATGGAGTTTGGACGAAATTTCTGGGCAGTTACACTAGCAGGACAAAACCCTTGTCAAGTGTAAGGAGGTTAGGACAAAAACCCTAACCATCCTTAATTCCATTTGCATTCAATTTTGCAATTCTGTTCACTCAAAATTTAATTGCAGGTTTGGGTGGCTGTGTGGTTTGTCACATCTGCACTTGGCACACATAGAGGACCATATTCAGATCTTGGTCGCCGCATTGTTTTCTCAGCAGGGAAGCTGGTAGGAGGCATTTCCAGGGCTCAGTCTGACCCAGATCCACCATGCTTATTGCTGGGCTGTGTTGGAAGTCAGAATAAACAGACCTCTAAAGTTTCAGACTACACCAGATCTAAGGAAGGCATAGCATTCTGTTGTTCCCAAGTTCAGGATGCCACAAATCTGGAAGCTTGCGCTAAGCAGTCAACTCTCATTCACTGGCAACCAGATTAGATCGGACACAGGGAAGCTAGGAAATAATAAAGTGTAAGAAGATCTGCAATTGAGGGTTTCACGCCTCAATTTCTGAGTTTCAAGCATTTTCTGAAGGCAGATCTATTAGATGACAGCACTCCTGTATACTTAGCCATTAGCATCCAGAGTCTTTTCTAGATCAGGTTATTGTGATATCCCAGCCTTTGTACTCGCATCACAACAATTAATAGCATGCGTTCATTGTTGATAAAAAGTCAAAATTTGAAACCTGTGATCTGTGATATGGCATTAATTTGTTTGGGTCTCTGTGATGTAATTTTCAAATTCTGTAAGTGAAGTCATATATTGCTATGATTTGAATTTTCTGGAAAAACCCTAGATTGATTACAGTCTGGTTCAAGTAAACCCAAGGTTCTTCACAAATGGCCTGTCATGCTTCTGTTACTTGTCTTTTTGGTGGCATGGCAGGATATGCTGCTTTATTAGCTTGACTCCTTGTTTGAACAATTTGTGAACTAGCATTCTTACCTGCATACATCACTGGTCTGTGGTTGAGACACTTGTTGCTGTTGTGCTCTCCTTGACCACTCTACCAACACCATTTTTGCCTTGTAATCCCAAGTATCCCTTCCATCTCTCCAAAAGAAAAACCTCAAAGTTTGGAGAGAGCTAGACTATTCAAAAAAATGAGAAAAACATTGAAAATTCTAGAAAAAGTACTCAAATATTCATATAGAAGTTTTCTTGATATTAAAATAACCTGTAAATAGCAGATGTGAAAAACAAACTTTCATCAACAAAGGCATGGATGCCAGCTTGGGTGTAAGAGTTTACAAGAACAGTACGAGCCTTACAATTGGCCAATGACTTACTATTTTTCAAATTACTTACATAAACACATCCAAACATCTGTCCTACTCAAATGCTTAAAGACCTTTCTACAAGCACGTTACCTCCTATTCCTGAATGTTTTTCGCATGTTAGATAATTCTGAATGATAAACGATATTCTATTAAATGTACTCTGATATTCCAGGTTCTAAACTTATGCTTGTTGTTCATTCGTTTCATTTCTTTGCAGGTGGTAGAAGTATATACTCTGCAGATATTGTGATTAATTTCATATACGAAGGAAACCGACAGAGCTCATTTGCTTTGTCTCACCCACTTACTTTGCTATAATACATGAATAGTGGAGTTAGGCAATTCAATTATAAAGTTCTTCTACATTGTTGTCAACATAATAAATTGGAGGCAAATATATAATTTCACATCCTTAAAGGAGTTTCTGTCATATTAATAGTGCACAATGCCATCAGTGAAAAGTGTATATCTTAATATAAATGATATTTAGGAAGGAATATTCAATATTGCATTGGAACGAGATAAAAATATTATGCCTGTTTTTGATCTTCCACACAATCTTTGTAAATTATGCCATGATCCTCTTAAATTGAACTCATTTGCAACATAACAGCTTTCTTGTCTCTTTGAATCTTTTACATAATGCTTCTTTTAACCACTCTGATGCCTTTGGTAAGAATTGGACCAATATGGAAAAAAAGATGATGATATGATTGACGCAGCATTAAAAACTTCTTAGTTTCCTTGAGATGTGGGGACATGGGTATGAGAATAGGGATGCCATTTCAAATGAGGGTATGCGAGTAATGAATAAGGGCATGGGCCATGGCTATGTTATATACAAATATAATCACCAGAAGATGTGTGTACGGGATGGGGTCCTTGCTGTTATACAGAAGTTTCCTGGTGGCAATGACATTTCTATTTTATGACATGTTGGCACATTGAGAATCACTGGTCCCAGTTGCTGCTAATTAATATCATGATAGTAGTGGTGGTAGGTTCCAACATTAGCCACTTTTTCTGGAAATTGTGTTTTCTCAATCAGCTACTTGAAATACTAATTTCCTCTTTTGTTTTTTTTTCAAAAAATATCATAAAGGATGCAGTGAAATATGAGACATAGAATAATATTTTGTCTTGATGTTTCAAATGTGACCACCAATCTTAGCTATAGGTTATCTGACATGTATTATATCAGTTCACATCTCAAGAGTATTACTTCAGTTGCTGTTGGGCATCCAACTGATATTACATGTTTTCTGGATGCAGGAACATGGTGTTGAAAACCTGGGCCATCTTTCAACAAACCCTATTCAGAGTGATTGTAAAAATGTTTTGTACCTCATTCGCCCTCAGATTAATTTGATGAAATTGATATCTTCACAGATTCAGCAAGATGTTAGGCAAAATCATCAAAGAGAATACACTGTGATTTTTGTTCCACGTCGCACTGTTGTTTGTGAGAAGGTGGGGCTCTTTGACCATTTTATTTTTTGAGGATGATGTTATTGCCTTAAGTCAAACCTATTTTTTTTGCTGGTTCAATTTAGTCAGTATTGATTACAAGATTTTCTAGAATGTAAATTAATGATAGTTCTTGGGCATCAAAGGCCTTTGTGTCAAGATGGCACAATGGACTTGGAAAGTGTGGTGCCTCGTAGTCGCTGCTTCATGAAATCTTTGTCAAAGTTGTGTTTTTGTGTGGATTAGATTGTTGTATGAAATCACAGTAACATAACCCATAAGAAAATACTTAAAATCAATGGTGTTACAAATAAAAAATGAGTCCAATCATCACTTAATAGTTAATTAAACTATATAATAAATGAAGTCTTGGAATAGCTCAAGATTCATGATTTGAAAATTGTCACATCGAACCTATGGAATTTCTAATATTATGAAAGATCCCTGTCTTATTCTGTCCCAAAAACTCAGTTCGAATGGATTGATATTTTGTCAAACACTTGGCATGAAAAGAGTCTAAGTTCTGGTTCCTTAAGTCTGATATAAATTTCTGAGTGTTCTAATGCTGGTTTGAAAGATGTTTCAATGCCAAAACATAGACAATAACATAGAAATGACAGATAAATGATTGCATACTCATATGTCAAGGAACCCACTTGCAAATATGTCTTTATCAATCATATAACAGGTCTGATATAGGTTATATCAGTCTATTACAATCAATAAAATATATCTCCAGTTGATCAAATAACAATGTATGACATGCCTGTGATCAATCCTTCATGAAGTATACAAGATATTGCCGGTATGACGACGAAAGATACTTGAAATGGAATACAAAAGTGGCTGCTACAGGACTGATGTTTGATATAGACTGCTGATGTGAAGTATACAAACTGAAATAGCTCCAAACCAGTGTTCCACGGAGTTTCGGGGATGGGGACGGGGGGACGGCGAGGGACGTGTTTCCGAGATGGGAGACGGGGGGCCTAAGTTTGGGGACGGCGGCGGGGGGGCGACGCTGAAATACATATAGTACTTGAAAAATTAGTTATAAAAAGATGTATAACAATATAATTATATAACTGTAGAAGCCTAAGGAATAAGTAAAGTTAACACATAAAAACAAAACTTAAAACTTAAAAGTTTAAAGTTTAAACACAATAACACATTGCAATGATATATCATTTCATTGAACTAGTGAACCACTGAACATTGAAAATCAAAATGAAAATATAGACATTGGAAAATGCAATAAGAACTAGATGTTTCATAATTTGAGTTTCATAATCATGATTCATGAATCATAATTACAATCAACTATCACTGTATCATCAATGTTCAAACTTCAAACTTCAAAAACAGAGTACAAAATAGTAAATGGCTCCAGGCTAATGGCCTCATGCCTCTGGAAGTCTCCTAGAAGTTTCCTTCGAGTCTCCCAGATTTTCCTTGGAGTCTCCTAGAAGTTTCCCTTGAGTCTCCCAGAAGTTTCCCTGGAGTTTCCTTGGGTGGAGGGGACTTCTGGAAGTCTCCCAAAAGTTTCCCTAGAGTCTCCCAGAAGGGGACTTCGGGGGGACGGGGGGACTTCGGGGGAACCCCGGGGACTTTGGGGAGGGGACGGTGGAGAAACGTGGAGACAGCGGGGGGATGGCGGAGGGACGTTTCCCAGGCGTATCCCTGTCTCAGAAATGGGTGGTTTTTTCGGGGGACGCGTCCTCGTGGAACACTGCTCCAAACAATCCCACGAACCTCCCTCAAGGGTAGTACACCAATCCTATAAGGCTGTAATAGCCTTTGGGAGTGCACTTAGGGTTTCAACAAGCCTCAACAAGCCACGATCTGCCCTTAATATGCAAAACCCACGTCTGATATGTATTCCACAATGCCTCAAAATGATGTGCCAAACATAATATTCAACACCCACGGAGATATATACCCAAATCGCCAAAATGGTGGAATTAAACATGAACCAGCAACATTAAAATTATATCAGCATGTAATCCATCAACATTTCACCATAAAATCAATGCCATAATGCTGCCATGAAACCCTATAGGTGAAATCTGCAATATCTCCTCAAGATATCAATACCCAACTTCAAAATTTGTCATACAAATCATTTCCAAGTTGTTACAAAACCCTAGTAGCTGATAAACCTGCAAATACCTGCTTTTCTAGCTCTTTAGTCTTGCCAAATTAGGCCAATGAAGTGCAAATGCAAACCCTAGGTGGATTTGCCTATTTTGTGAACTAGGTTTTTGTCCAATTCACTATCCTCTAAGGGATTTCATCCTTAGAAGACCTGTATGCTGCTGAAACCCTCTTTCAGAGCTCAAACCTACAATTTGCTTTTGTCAAAATGAGAATAGAATGCTCAAAAAAGAGCCCAACACTTTGTTTTGTAACCTCCATGAGCTTTTTTTAATAAAAAGCAATAAAATATCCTCCTCAAGGGTCTTTCCTTATCAAAAGAAATGGCTACCTTTTAAAAACAACTTGAGTTACTAGGATGGGGGCACTTTTCACTGTTCATCTTATGATTTTCAATTACTATTCACTTTTTACTATTCCCATAAGGAAAACTTTAATTTTTCACTTTATCCCTTGATTCACTATTTGAACTCCAAACTAAAGGACTCGTAAGGATCCTAGCTAAACTCCCCAGCCCTCGGTTGGGTCCCCTAACCTTTTTGCTGACCCACGAGAACCCTAATAGTAGGCCAACCTCCGCCATAGTTTGAGCAGCCCAGGGAAGGGACATTACATATTAGTATAAGAACAATATAGTAAGCAATAAGAAAGTATTATTTTAAGTGAATTAGCTCCACACCCTAAGTAATTCTCTCTCCAAATCCTAACCCACTTTTCCCTTCCTCTAATCAATCTTGTGCCTTTATGTCCCATGTCTTCGTACCAATCTTAGTCCCTTGTTATATGCCATCTTCAATATCTATACCCCTAGTTTGTCATGCTAGTTATTTGCCATCGATCCATCACAAGAAGTATATATGAAAAGAAATATGCATGCTCAATCATTTGCTTTTTGATTGATAGCTAATATGTTTTGCTTACCATTAAGTAATCACAGTTTCCAAACAATGAGGTTTGAAATTATAAAATACATTTTCTAGTAAGAAATGCATATGGTATTACAAAAAAAGAAACATGATGTTACATTAGATGCATATTAGAATTACATGGAAAGCTCCTTCCAATGGAAGCAAGAAAAAGTTAGCATGTGTTCCTTTGCTCCAAGGGTCAGAGAATCAATGTACCTCAAAAATTTATAAACTCTACCTTTAAATGCTTAGTAAGTTATCATTTAAAAGCGCTCAACTCCCATAAGTGGTTTAAGGAATTATTCTCCTGAAAAATAGCCTAGTATCTTGTCTAAGAAGAAGTTTATAATGGGTAGCCTTACTTTCTATTACAATTCCTTTCAATCATCTCTTATCATCCATGAAAAGGACCTCAATGCCATGATTGTTTACCTATAAAATTGAGAAATGCAAACCTTTTGACAAGTTCCTTCCAAGATATTTCATCATGACAACTCTATTGAGATCAATAATCTTGATCATTTAATCCTTGCGACTTGTAAAGCAAAGAATATTGATTACTTAATATGCTATGTTCCATGCAGTTTCTTGATAGGGGATGGGTTTCGGGGACAAGGGTTAAGTTTTGGGAATGGGGGACCAAGGGCCTAAGTTTGGGGGCGATGTGGGGGGATGGGGGTGGTGAGGTGTAGTGGGGGGGTTGTGCAAATACATATAGTACTTAAAAAATTATTTTTAAAAAGATGTACATGGAATAAGTATAAGAATTACAAATGAAACTTTGGTTTACAAAGTAAACTACTAAAATTGTAAAAACATTGCAATGATTGCATTGAACATTAACAAAGGTGGGTGGAGGTTTGGAGGCTAAGGCCCCAACAAGGTTGAGGGGCAATGCCCCTTGTGGGGGTTTGGGGATAAAGCCCCCAACAAGTTTGACGAGTAGTGCCTCTCATGGGGGTTTGGGGCAAAGCCCCCAATGGGGTTGAGGGGGAATGCCCTTGGTACGTTCCTTGTCATAATATAGGGCGAGGTTGAAGGGGATATCCCTTGCCACCAAGCACAAGTTAAGGCCTTTGAAACCACACAAACCTTCATGGCAAATGCCATCTTCACTTTATTTTGTGACACCAAATCACTCTAATTCTGAAACTTAGGAGTGATTTGAAATGGGGTGTAGATGCCTATTTATGCGTTTTATGTTAGTGCTTAGGGTTTGGATGGGGTGCATGGACCATTACAGTTAAGGTTTGTGGCATGTAGATCAAAAACACTTTTTGATTTTTAAAAAAATTCAAATTTTTCATTTTTCAGCCATGGGGGACACTTAGAAATCTTGGGGATGGTTAGGAGACTCATGGGAGTCCCTTGGATATCTTGAGGATGTCTTGGAGTCCCCTAGAAGTCCCTAAAAAGAGAGGGACATCCTAGAAACGTCCCCTCCCAAGGGGGACGTCCCAAAAATGCCCTTTGGATCTTGTTTGGTGGTGGTGGGATGGTTGGGGACATACCTGTCTTGGAAATGTGGGGGTTTTTGAGGGTGATGCATCCCTGTGGTGGTTGTGAGATAGTGGAGGGGCATTCCCATCTTGGAAATGTGGGGATTTTTGGGGGAGACGCATCCCCATGAAACACTGTTAGTATGTGATCAACAATTAATAGTTAGCTACATTGGGTGTGGAAGGTTAAGCTTCACACAAATTAATGCTAATTGATAACAATCAGAAGATCATGACCACAAAAATGGAGTATTTTAAAAATGTGAAATATTTTTAATTTGATAGCCATAAAGTTATGTTTGACAGTTTGGGTTGGCTTTTCTCAATGGATACCCTAATCATACTCCCATTGAAGATGTTCTTGATCCATTGACTGTTGGTATATTTTGGTCAATTATGCTTTAGAAATTTTCTTAATGCCATCTCAGAACTTCAACATTATAAAACTTTAAGTGTTTATCTGGCAAAGATGTTTAAGAATTATACACTTTCGAGGACAACTGTGTTACAGTTACTTCATTAAAGTAAACAAGTATCAAAAAATATATTTCATGATGCTTTAAATACTAGAGAACCTATGCACATCATCACTTTGCTAATTTAAATTTAGGTGGAAATGTATGCCATGCACAGATTTTGGAAGAGGAGAAGGTACATGCAATGATCAAAATTGTAGAGTATCCATTATACATAATACCGGTTGATGAAGATGTTCTGTCTTTTGAACTTGAATTGGCATACAAAGTAAGTTTTCTCGATGGTCTCCTTCTATGGTGCTCTACACCCGTCATTTTGTGCTTTCTGTATGACAAGATATAGATCTGTCATTTTTAGATATAAAATAAGCTGACAAAGTAGTATTTTGTTGATGACAGGAGTGTCAAGTTGATGGTGATACAAGTTCACTTTGGCATGTTGCAAAAGCTATCCACAAGCTTCAGGTTTTTTTGCAGTATTAATTCATAAATGTCTTCTCCTTTCTTTTCCTCAATATTTGAAGAACTGCTTGGAAATAGGAGCAAGTGGCAAAAAAAAAACTACTATGCATGGTGAAGATTAGAGATTGAGGTTCATTGAAAATTCATGACTGTTCCTGATATATTTGTCTGATTCTTTTGATGAAAGTGTTATGTAACTTACAGAAAAGGCGTGTTAAGAGTGCATTATCTCCCAAATGAAGGTGTACTGACTTAATACACATCTGCAAACATGTATAAATGTGAATTAATTACATAGTACCGTCACTCACTAATGGTTGGACATAATAAGCAAGTGTTTGACAAGTGGAAGTATGCATAAAATCATTAACAAATTAGCAATGAAGGAACTTCAAAGGAATTCAATATATTTCACCCCTCTAAAACTGTATGTACTGTAATCTAGAGAAAGGAGTGAGGGTGCTGGTATTTATTCCTCCTATTTTTCTAGTAATGCTTGTGTTTGTCGTCTTCCAGAAATCAAAATATCAAATTTATGCTTTCAATGATCAAAATGTGATAAGTGCTTTGCAATCTATCAGAACTTCATTGCAACCTATCAGAACTTTACTCTGTAATACCAGATGCAATAATACAATCGGAGTATTATTCTTTCAAAAATGTTATATGTAGAGCAGGAATTTGTAAAGCAAAGATCATGCTGATCTCATTGTACCTTCAAGGATACATCTTCAACCTATAAGGACTTGCACCATGATGTCTTTATTCAATATTTTTACAAAAATGTGAAGGAATTAAGCAGTTGGCTGCATGATGGTTGGTACATACAAGTTACAAATATTGACCCATTTAACTAATAATTACACAGTTACATTATTAATTCTATTACAGTGATTTGATGCTATACATCTTTCCCTTGTTCAAGGGTAGATACAATTGTCGGTCAATCTGTATATTTGGAGAAATTGTAAGGGCTTGCTGCTTAGTAATAAATGAATTTGATGCTAACAGCTTGTTAATTGTATGTAATTGGAGCTTCTAAAGTATTAGTCAGTATCTTTATTTTTGTGGGATTTTTCACTAGCAGAATTTTTTATACTCAATTCATCACTTTGATGACTGTTTTTGTGAGTTGTCATTTATTCTATGACATTTCACTCTTGTCTGTTGGTAATAATCTTGAGTCAAGGGGACCCAAAATGTGCATAAGCACCTCTACGTGATGTTAGTATTTGGAAAGAAGATGGCTACACATCAACTCAGGGACTTGCACCCCAAAAGTCATGCTTTTGTATTTTGGCAAAGCTTTTGGTCTGTGTAATATCTTATAAGCAAAGATTGATTCACAATTATTGTCAATGTGGAATATTCTATTACTAGTTCCATGCCCAATATATTGTTTTGTAAGTAACTGGAGCTTTTGTAATGTAGTATTATTTGCTAGTTTTTTGTGGGATTTTTCACTACATGGAGTGTTCTAATACTCAAGTGATCCCGTTAATGACTATTATCCATGCACAATCCTTTCTTCTATGGCTTTTTGAAAGGAAACTAGTTAAAAACTACACATGTCCTACACTAACCTTATAAGAGAAATAATGTATGCAGATACAGATCAAACAATTTCAACAACAATGAACAACACATGAAACAAGATGTACCTTGGGAAAACCCTTTTGGGAAAAAAATCCAACATCAAAGGAGCACTGAATGTATTAATCACTACACTAGGATTACAATACACTGTTAGAGTATTAGCTTTCTGATAGAGATCTTCAACCTATATTTGGAGAATTTCTGACAGATAACCCTTGTGAATCTACAAGTTTCTAAACTCCATCTCAAGAATCCAGTATATAGAGCGAGGCAAAACTAGGAAACCATAAGTGGTTTCCAAAACCATGAGCCAAACCAAGGTACCCTATTTGGGTGCCCAAATTAGTCCCCTCAAATTCTAATGTCCCACATGATGAGTCCACCTTTCAAGAATAGTATGCAACTCCCAAGGTCAAATAAACCCCCCCCGCCCCCCCCCACAAACTTGGGTGCTCCAATTTGGTCCATTCAAACCTCTTACAAGATGCTCTTATGCATGCCATCATTGCTAGTCAAGGGTCTCTTCCGTGTCCTTCCAACTCTACTTCGTAACTCCCTGTGCATTCTCTTGCATGTCATAGATTCTCTTATGCATCTTATAATGTCATAGATGCTCTTACACGTCTTACAACGATATAAATGCTATTTGTATGTTCATGATACAATTGCCAAGTGGCATAGTGTATCATCCCAAAGAATCTTGACATTACTCCCAAGTGGGGCGCCCTTTTCCATGTGGCTCCATATTTACAACAGATTACAAATATTAAATAAATACAATGTTACATGCATATACAAAATGTAACATTTTTTACTTGTGTAAATGGATAATGCTCACAGGGAAGGGGATTGAAATAGCACACAAGCCCCTCTAAGTGATGTTAGTGTTGGAAAGAAGGATGATGCTAACACATCCACTTTGGGACTTGCACTTCAAATGTTATGCTTTTAGATTTGGAAAGCTTTTGACATGTTATGCCTCATAAGCTAGCGTGAACTTACAACTATTAGCTACGTGGGGTATTTTTTCCCAATTTCTTACCCAACACAATTTTTGTGAGTAATTGGGACTTCAATTGTCCAGTATTAATTGGTATTTTTTATTTTATGGTATTTTAATATATGGATAATATTAATACTCCACTTGTCATTTTGATGACTATTTTCTGCAAGTTGTCATTTCTTGTATGACCTTTCTATCACATATATTCATATTAATTATTAGGCAAGGGGATCCACAAAGCATACGAATGCCTACAAGCAATGTTAGTAACATAGAGAATGATGATGGTAACACATCAACCTAGGTGCTCACATGCTAAAATTCCTTCTTTTGGATTGGAAAAGCTTTTGGTGCATGTAATGCCTTAATGACCCACAATTATGAATAGTGTGCATGCACCCTTGGGACTCCTCACTCTATTAGTATACATTATTCTTTTATGTTGTATCATTGATTGAACTTATCATGTAAATAAAGGATAGATGAATGACTTGAGGGCTTGACCATTGGGAAAACACTTATTGACAAAGGCCTATAGGCATTCGTGTAATAGGACAAAGATATTTCAATTCTCCTTTGTCTACAAACCTTTAAGGTCTTTATGTACTCATCGAATTAAAGAAGGTTGATGTTTTCCCTTGTGTCAATGGAAGGAGGCTCAGGGCCTTAATGCACTTTGACTCACTTTTGTTTATCAAATTAAAAGAATGGCAATGTCAATGGTTTTGTTGGCAGTCCCACTTTTAATCTTTGAAATTAATCTTGGCAACTTCTTGTGTGGGCTAGCCACTTTTTTCATGTTAAATCCCACCCTTAGCTGTAGATCAAAGGATAAAGAGAAATCAGGGGGCCATAGATTTGGATTAAACACATAAACAAGCTGCTGAGGAAAGCAAGCATTGGAGCTTAGAAAGAACAAAGTAGGAAAGATTACATATTTGGGAGAAATCTTCAAGGCAAGTGGAAACAAAAAACAAGAGGGAAGCTTCTCCAGCACCATACCAGCTACAATGACTCAAAACCTGTTGACGTAACCTTTTGGAAATTCCCACACTCACTTACCTGTTTTTGACATACGGACATACTCATTTTTGTTTCTCACTACAGATTATATGTAGTAAACACTTACTATAATATTCTACTTTTGGCTTTTCTAGTTGTCATTATAAGATCTTATAATGCCTGAGGCTGACCTTTGTTAGTTCCAAATGTCTGTTGGTCAATCCTTTTGTAGATTTGATTTATTTATGTTTATGTGTTTCTGGTTGCTTGTGAAAAATCTTATTCAATTGCTGTGGCATGCTATTCTTTCTGGTTGAATTCTTATTAACATTGGTTCCATTTATAAGGAGTATCGTATAAAGGTGCAAGGGATATTGGAGATTTCATTTGATATTTTACCCATAATTCAAAAACTCAGACTTGGCAATAACTTAGCAGACCCAATTTTTTAAAAAAACTCATAGTTGGCAAAAACTCAGGGAAAATCTTGGCAGGTGCTACTTGTTTTTCGTTTCTGCACAAGAGTTCATAGTTGTTGCTTAAGAGTTCATAGTTGTTGCATAAGAGCTTTCTGTTGCTGCACAAAAGATTTGTGTTGCTATGCAAGAGTTCATAGTTAGTACGCAAGTGATTCCTGTTGTTGCACAAGGTGGCCATGCAAGACCTTTCAGTGGCAGTTCATGGGATCCAATTGCAGTGCAAGACATTCCAGTTGTTGTGCAAGACATATTTGTTCCTGTAGTTGTTGAGCAAGAAACTCTAGTTGCTGTGTAAGAAAACTTATTTGTTGCGAAATGTTTCCATTGGCTGCTCATGAGAATGCAAGGATTTTTACTATTGCATAAGATATTTGATTTTTACATCTAAAGAATTTTAGGGCAGGACCATTTGAAGCTGGAAAAAGTACTAATGAGTTACATCTCAAGCTTTTTGTAATCTGAACCAAATGTTACATTTTTTCTAGCTTTTCAGTATCATGGGAGAGGGACCCACTTTCCTCATTTATTAAAAAATAAAATTGTAAAGTAAAAAAAGAAAAAGATAAATTGGATGGAAACTTACCTTGATCTCCTCCATGTACTTGGCAAATGTATCATAAAAAATGGTCTTCACCATAGTTGAAAAACTCAGACTCGACAATAACTTGGCAGGCCCAAAATTTTTAAAAACTCAAGACTTGGCAAAAACTCGGGGAAAAACTCGGCAATAACTCGGCAATTTTATCAAACATTTTAAAATACATAAATTTTAAAAATATTCTTCAAAAACACACATATTACTATTTTGCAGAGAATACTGTTGATTTCCATCATATATAAATCAAAATTAGAGTTTAATACATATCATAGACCAAAAATTGAGTTCAATCTCTAAATGAGTTACAATGCCACTTCCACTAGCCATGTCATATGTATAATTTGCTTCATCTAAAGAGATTTTTGGCAAGTTGTGAGATAATAACGTCTAAGTTAGCACACTCAAGAGTTATATTTCAAATTTTCAAGTCCTCATCACCCCCTCGTTGTAATCAATTTTCTTTTTTGACAAGAGATCCTAATATTAATAACTAATGGGGATTTGGGAATGGAGATACCAATGGGGCTGAGGGGAAGTGCCCTTCATGGGGGTTTGGGGGCAATACCCCTAGTGGGGTCAAGTGACAACGACCCTTGTGGGGATTTGGGGGCAACGCCTCCAATGGGGTCAAGGGGTGGCTCGTTTGAGTGAGATACAACAACCATAAAGTGCTTTGATTCTTTTATTGTTGACTTTATTGACCCCTATTGACTCCCTTGACAACTGCGTAAGACTTAACCTCAAGGATTTTTAGCATTCCAAACACACATTTCACCCCTCAATGAAAGCTAACAATGGTATGGCCTTGGCTGGTACGGCAGGGCAGAATTATAAATAAAATATTTGGATTTTAAATTATTTTCTTCCTTTGCATACATTGTAATGATATCTCTTGGTATTTCTCAGCCCTTTTATCTATCAAAATGACAAATTTATTACTTGCCTGAAACCACAATCAAAAGACAAATTGGAGAACAATAATTTTCCATTTGCTTGCAAACCTCCAGAAAATTATCAAAACTTCAACGTGCAGAGAAAAATATATCTTTCTCACATTCAAAACTTCGAAATCCAATCCAAAAGATGCACTTGTGAATCTTGTGTGAATCCACCAAGGATGGCTGAAATGGGTTTTCGTCCAATCAACCAAGAAAAAGCCCAAGGGTATTCATCCTAGGGTTTGGTGAATTGAAAATAGAAGCTCTCAAAGCTCTCCAAGAAAATAACAAGTCAAGAATCTGCAAATGAGCTCTCAAATCTCCTTTTTAAACCGTCCTAGAACTTTTTGGAAAATCAATTATAAAAATCACCTTTTAAATATTAATTTCTTTCTACTCATAAAGTAACTTTGTAATATCTTATTTTATATTCCTGCTCATAAAGTGACCCACTTAATAAATATTCCATTGACATAAAACAAAATCACTTTATTAAAATAACCAAGGTTCAACATTTATTAATTAAATATAAATATTTCCACAATCCATAAGAATATCAATAGTTATTTTTGGATTTGATTGTGTGTAATCAACGTTTCGGATCACACTCCGTTTCGGATATCTTTGAGCTCTCTATCCTGATGATGGATCACAGAGTGTGATCCGAAATGTTGATTCAAAAGCTTACACACAATCGAATCCAAAAATAACTTTTGATATAAATATAAAATTATAAATAATCCTGAGAAGCTTAGGACTATTTAAAATATAATTAATTAATTATTTTAATAGCCTTTTTAAATAATTGAAATTAGTCGTCTTTTAATTTTATTTTTTTGACAACTTAATTTTAATCATTTAATTATTCTCTAAGGTCAACTAAAAGGGGACATTACAAAAATGTTGATGTTATTGCAGCTTCGGGCTTCATACTTCCTTAATTATTTGTGATTATTTAATGGAAACATATCTCTAAGATGGCCGACCTCCTTTGTAATTATTATTTATTATTTGTAATTATTTTTATGGTGGCTGACCTTGTCCTTGAAAAGGTGCGACCCCTCTAAGCAACATGTATATATAGAAGGTCACTTTCTCTCATTTGTGCATCAATTAAGTTCAAGCATTTCTTCTCTTCCAAGTGCAAATTCTTCAAGGGCAGATCAATCAAGTGCAGATTGCGAATTATCAAGAGCAGATAGCGAATTTCTTAAGGGCAGATCTGAGTTACAAGGAAGTGCTGATTACTTGTTATCATTGCATCTTGTGAAGGTGCTGCATATCGGCCTTGAGATTGGCCTCATTGTAATGAGACTTGTTGCCATTATTGATATATAATAGAGAGATGTTTGTTGCTGGGTTTTTCCCCTCAAGAGGAGGGTTTTCCCAGGGTATTTGCTGTGTCTTTGTGTCTGATTTTGAAATTAATTTCTGTGCATTAAATCTGATCATAAAAACTAACAAAAAAACACCATTCCTTATACACTGCTCTCCAAAAAACACAACACCATAACATTATGATATCTTTCTCCCAATCCTAAGACTGATATGAAAAACTTCCCACTATGACAAAAACCATAAAATTGCAAACAAGCAAAAAACTTCAGAACCTTTACACAAAACAAAGCACTTCCAAGCAACTTATACAGGCACGGACCAAAAGAGGCTAACCCTACCAGCACCTTTAATGCATTCAATAGCAACCAACTCTAGACATGGAGGCTTCACCCATCTCTATTACTTCTGCCACCACTGCATCCCCTGCTCAAGCCGTAGGATTGAGGGCATTAAGGCAAACACCTCATTGTAAATCCTACCTCTTACAAGCCTTCTGTGGCAATGAGAGACATTGAGACCAAGAAATACCTTTTTTAAATCACTAAAATAGGCCTTTAGAAACATACCTCTTTTTTTACAAATTGCACTTCAAGATTGGAAACATTTCGCCACCTTCTTTCTTATCATCCCAGATTCAGTTTTCACTTCCTCTTTGTCCATTGCAATGCCTGTAGGAACCATTAACATGCTTCAAATTGTGTGGGAAGGCACATATATGTACCCTCGAGGCCACATTTGGGAATCCTGCTGCCAGTTTCATAAAATCATGCCTCACCATCACTTTTGAGGATGTCGGTCCCCTTGCACTTAACCCATCTTCTTGAAGGACCACCTTCACAAATTCCGTGGCTGCTTCAGATTCACAAGCAAATATGTAGAGAAGATGATGATCAGAGACAATCCCCTTTCTTTGAGGGTCCCTTCCTACTCTCTTCTTTCTCCGCTGTGCCATCTTCCCAAGATACAATGCAATCCATACGCTGCTGCAGCATTTAAAGAAAACTACCACACCACACAAACCAGTCCACCATTGTGAACTGTCAGCTCCCTAAAACTATATAAAAAAACTCCACACAAGCCAACATTGATACTCCCTCCTGAACACCACATCTCTAGCCATCCTAACCCTTTGATATTAATATTCGGACAAGGGGAATCACAAGAACTTTAATGCTATAAGCACATGCTGCCGCTTGGGGGAAATCCTAAAAGATTGATGATTAATACATGAGTAATAAAAGTACTATCCTTTCCTGGTCGTGCTCTCACCAAAAATCAAACCATCTACTAAAGCTTCAAGGTGGTCTAAAATTTAAATGATGCTCTAAACCATTCCATATGTAAATGAGATGACTATATATTGTTGTTAAATGAGCTTGCTCTATTCCATAGTTAGCAAGAAAATCTGCTGCTGAATTTGAGGTTCTCCAACAATGTTGATAACATATCTGCTCAAATGTTGCACCTATATCCTTTGCTTCTTCCACAAAACAATTTAAACTCTAGCTTGGACTCTTTCCTTCATTAAGAGCATTGATCACAATCATGACGTCTACTTCCACTATCAATTTAGACACATTCTGTGATGCTCCTGCCATCCCTGCAACCAAATCTTACCATCTTGCTTCATTATTTGTTCTGATTCCTAAAAACAAAGAGCCTCCATATATTAAACTTCCTCTAATATTTGTTAGAGTAAAATCACCTCCAGCTATTCCTAGGTTCCTCTGGCTCTTAGGGCCTCCCTCAAAATTCAGCTTTACATAATCCAGGGGGTGGGGTGGTGGGTGGCAGGTGGCAGCAAGCTTGAAGCCATCAATATATGTAATGGGTCACCTTGGTATCTCTAGAAGTCCCTTGCAAGGACTTTGTGTAAAAGTGGCAACATCTCAGAGGAAGGTTCAT
Organism: Sequoia sempervirens; assembly: GCA_007258455.2. NCBI lineage: Eukaryota > Viridiplantae > Streptophyta > Pinopsida > Cupressales > Cupressaceae > Sequoia > Sequoia sempervirens. The sequence continues at coordinate 61,269 of VDFB02124648.1, read as the reverse complement.
GAATCTTTAATCAAGTTTGTGGAAACAAGTGGATAGAGAATCACTTGAGTCTTTGTGAAGATAGTGTACCTCCACGGGACACAATAAAAGTAAAAAATAAATTTTTCTTGAATCTTTACTTTGTGGTCATGGAGGTAACAAAGATGACAGTTCTTGTAACCATAGAGTATGATGGTCAGTCTCAATTTGTAAAAATAGTCAGTACACATTCTTTTGGACAAGGGATATCCTTTATCTAGGAGCAATGATGCTGGACTTGCTCAAGTCTGATAATGGTACTGTCAGCAATCTATAAGAGAGAAAGAAATGATATGAGCATCCACGATTGACCAATTTTGGTTAGTGGGATTCAAGAGTACAGCTAATGACAATAGAGCAATATTAGGGTAGGAAAGAACCATAAAACTTGAGAAAATGAAGAAAACCAAACCAAAACCGCTTGAACAATTGAAAGAAAAAGAGGTGCGTGTGCCCAAGATGGTAAAATCATAGGCATATAATACAAATAAAAATATTAATAAAATTTCAGATAGCAATCTAGAGGCTGCAGAGAAGTACTCATGACCCTAGTCTATTGTTGGTTTATATCCTCTTTGAAGCTCTATGGAATGCCTCTTTCAAAAGAAGAAGATGCAGAGAGAAATCTAAAGAGTATTTGAATGGGGAAGTTGATCAATGGAAATGTCAATAGATTGAAGGTGTAGAATAGTTTCAAAATACCCAAATTGCCAATGCATGGTAGGAACTGAAGAGGCAGCTCTCTGAAGGACAAAGTATAAAACAATGGTACCTTCATGACTAGTAGAAAAATTGCCTAGCAAAGATGGATAGTGAGTTTAAACAGTAAGCTTGAAGATACTCTCAAAGTGAAGGGGCTGGGTGAGAAGTTTGGCTAGGAGAATACATTTGGAGACTGACTGTTTGAAGTGTATCACATGCCAAAGCTTGAGAATCTCAACCTCTATGGGATCTCATCTATGGATCCCAAATAAGGACTTGAAATCTCTAATCCATAAATAAAGAAATGTGGCTGTAATGACTGCATTGAAGAGGCCCATCTATGTATTCGAAAACCATACAATTGGGAGGCAGGCTTTAGAATAAAAGATAACTAAACTCCAAAGCATAAATTGTTATGCCATCCACAAACTTTGTTTTGTCGTTAGACTAGAAGATAATTGAACTACCAACTATAACTTGTTATGCTATCGATATATTAATACCTAGAAAGAGCATCATTCTAAATGTTAAATGCCATGAACTTAGCTTAATTTTAACAAAGCTCTTCTAGAAGTTGGAAAAGCTTTCAAAAGTCATCAATTAAGACAAGAAGATAACATCCTTAACATAAAGTAATAAATTATTCAGACATGATTTCTAGTATACAAGTTACAACTATCATCAACACGAGTGGGCCATTTAAGATGACTCAAAGTTCATTTGTATAAACACCAAAGAGAGTTGACGTGTGAGGGCGCTCTTGATTGACTGCAATGGTACTGTTACCTTGGGGATCAAAAATTGTGCCACAACTACTAATATTGTCTCATAATTGCAGCCATGAACGAATCTTAAATAACAATATTTAGCCGATAGGCTATTACTTGGGAGAACCCCACCGGGATTTCCTCTAGTCTGACGCCGGAAACCCCATTAGGATTTGGCGTGCTGTACACTCTTGTTTGTTAGCCAATGTCTCCGTGATGTGAAAGGTAACATCTACTCCTGTGTCTGCCCTCCTCCAAGAAAACGTTGTGGGTATCAATGATGCCTTGGTTATGGATTGTGATGGCAATAATGGTTGCAACCTGTTGTGACCTTTTTCACACATCGCCCCATTGCAAATGGGGACCCCCTAATTTTTGTTTCGTTCTGAACTTTTGGCTTGATTTTAGTTTGTTTTGTCGTTGTCTCTCTTTTCTACTGTCTGTCTTTCCGGGATTGTGCCCGTCATTGAGTCTAAAAAGTAGGGTTTGATTCCTTCATGCCAATTTGAATTCAACGAAGTGAATAAATTGAAAACAGAGTTTAACATTGTTGTCAGTGTGCTTCCAACAGGCTCTCAGCAAATTTTCCTCAGATTCCGAGGTACTTACTATTTTTAGTAAGTGTGCAATTACGGGCAATCTGTCAGCATTTTTGAGATTCCGACTGTCACACGACATTTAGAACACATCAAACTGCTCGTGTACAAAATTTGAGCTGAAACAGACAACTTTCTATTTTTAGCAGTTTAGCTTCCGGGACAAATTTCAAGGGCTTAGACGCAGAATTTTTCAACGCATGTCTGCATACTCCTGGGTTTTTCAAGACCTTCACAACAATATAACATGCAAATCGAGACGACAACTTCCAGGGTTTAGCCTTCCGAGGCTATTTTTAGGGTTTGCATGTCAGGGTTTCTTTTGCATGTCGGATGATTCCTTGTGGGTTTTTCGAGAGCTACGCAGTGGTATGACATGCAAATGGAGATAATCACTCAGTAAGGAACTTGCTATTTTTAGCAGGTGTGTCCCGACAGCCGCCTCCCAGCAGTTCAGAATCATGAGTTGATCGCAATGCAGCAGAAATGAGGACAAACAAAGATCATTTGATACGCATGCAAAGCAAATTAGGGTTTCTAGCTTCGGGACCTGAAAAGAGGAGCAAAAAGTCAGAATTTTCGAAAATCGGTGTAAACCACTGTGATCAGCATCCTTCAGGCTATCTGCTGGTAAAATTTGAAGACAAACGAAGCACTTACTATTTATAGTAAGTCGTTTTGGAAACAGGCTAAAAATAGCAAATCAGTTGCATGCGCCGATGCCAACAGTAAGGTCACGTGGTGAGGAGCGCCTCATTCAAATTTCAAATCAAACGGAGTTGTGGAACTATCAGAAGCAAGCAGTTACTATTAATAGCAAATCACCTTCAAAAATGGGCTAAAAATAGCAGGCTGACTAAAAATAGCAGTGTCAACAAGGTAACAAGGTCGTGAGGATGCAGTGTTTGAAATTTCAAATCGTTCTGATCTTCAGAGATGCAGAAATCAGAGGGCTTACTATAAATAGCAGGGCATGGATAAACAGGTGAAATCATAAAAAAATTCTAAGTCTGAAGCTTCATCCTGCAGCCATGGAAAAATGCGCCTAAGTTGATGAGGAAGCATACAAAAAAATAAAAATTCTAAGTGTTGAGCTCGTCCTCCTCCTAGGCCAAAATGTGCCCATCCAGCAAGGAAGTCAAAGAAAGTCAACATTTCTCATCCTCCTGCCTAGCTCAAATGCGCCCAAGGGAAACTGGAGAAGGCATGAAAATATTCTAAGGCAAAATTTCATCCTGCTCAAGGGGTAAAATGCGCCCATCCTTCATCAAGGCCAAAATGCGCCCAAAATGCAAAAGGTCAAAGAAAGTCAACAAGTTTCATCCACCTCCTATGTTGAAATGTGCCCTCACTCCAGGAAGAAATCAATTTTTTTTTTCTTTTTCTAAGTGTTGAATATCCTCCTCACCCCTCCAAATGCGCCCATCCTCCTCCTAGGTGGAAATGCGCCCAAAAGAGAAGAAAGTCAAAGTGGTCAACGTTTTTAATCCTCCTCCTAGGTGGAAATGCGCCCAAAAACATGCATGTCAAGACAAAAACGAAGAAGATGAAGGGTCACTCCAAGGATGTGGTAACATGTTTCATCCACCAGCTATGCTAAAATGCGCTCAAAGAGGAGATAAGTCAACAAGTCAAAGATTTTCATCCCTCACCTACATGGAAATGCGCCCAAAAAAGGTCAAGTGAAGACGAAAACAGAGAAGTTGAAGAGTCATCCTCCTGCCTAGGCAAAATGCGCCCAAGTTGAGGGTGGTAAAAGTGAATGCAAGGCCGTGAATGAGGTAAAAGGTGTTGAAAATACTTCAAGGCGTGGTGAAAGCAGGGTAAATGCTAGGTGTGGCAATATTCCTCTTCAAGTGCTATATGCGCCCAAGGTGGTAGGTGTTAGAAAATTATTTTTCTAAGGCGTGTGAAGTGGTGAAACAAAGTGCTAGGCGTAGTTTTAATTCTCTCCAAGTATGCTATGCGCCAAGGATGGTGAGATGAAATATAAGATGATGTGATGAGAAATTTTTTTTCCTAAGGCGTTGGAGCTTTAAGTAAAAACTGCCTTTCAAGTGTGAAATAAAATGCAAAGTGGTGAGTGAGAAATAAAATGTGCTAGGCGCCTTTATGAATAAAATTTTTTCTAAGTGAAGTTGATGAAATTTCCACCACTGGCGAACGAATAAAATTTTCTAAGGCAAATTTTCAAAATGCAAGGTGATTTAAAATTTTCTCTAAGACAAAGTATTTTCTTCCTTAGAAAATATACGCCTAGAGATCAAGGTGATGGAAATTCTTCCTGAAGCACGAGCAAACTTCACGGTGATGAAGTCAGATGATGGCAATGCAAGATGATTCAAAAATTTCTCAAGTCAGGGCAACAGGATGTTCACAGAGATGAAGAACGGATTTAAATTGATGAAAGAATATTTTCTAAGGTTCAAAATTTAAAATTTAAATGAACCCGTTCGTTGGGTACCCATGGATTCGAAGCATTCTGGAGAAAATTTTCTTCTGGGTACTGAACATTTGTGATGATAGATGGATTTCCATGTCTTCGACACTTCGCCAACGCTTTTTGGTTGAAGAATTTAATCAATGCTCAAATTGTGAAATTTCCTAAGGAAAATTTTAAAATCTTCTAAGGCAAATTTGAATAAAACGACTTTTGAAAGGAAAATGATTCAAACGATGAATTCGAAATGAGTTGCCTAGATGATTCTAATCCAGTTCTTCACAAATGAATTTTCCAGAGCTGAAGAGAAGTAAAATTCGAATTCAAGTGACAGAGCTCCGGCTGGTGAATTAAAAGGATGAATTTAAATTAAATTTTTCGAAAGTAAATTAAAAGATGCCAGTCAAAGTTGAACTTCTAGAAGAACAAGATTCCTGACATCGAGAGACAAGTGTCAAAAATACCAGAGAGGGAAAATTCGAATTTTTGAAGTGGAGTAGTGGAAATTAAATGTACTGGCTATAATTGGCTCCTTCTAGAATTCGATTTTTGGCTATAAAATTGAGAAGTTTCTCACTTGTTTTTCACAGTTGAGGAATTCGAATTTGCTCTGAAGTTTGTTGCTGAGCATTGCTGAAGCTTGAAGAGTTCAAACTTTTGTTAAGGCTGAAGTATTGCTGGATTCAATTTGAAGCTGAGAAGGACGACTTGAGCTTGTTGCTAAGTTCCAAAATTTGAAGTGAATGATTGCTAAAGAAATTCGAATTTCAGAGAGGAATTTGCTGAAGTTCGAACTTGTTCTATTGTTGAAGCTGGAGGGGCGCACTTGCTAATTGTTGGAGGTATGCTGGTACACATTAAAGTCTAGTAGCTGAGCTTTGAAAATCTGAAATTGAAGAAGGTGAAGGTGCGCACTTGCTTGGGTTGTGATTGAAGCTTGATTTATTGCTGAAAGTTTAAAAAGTGCGAACTTGCTGATTTGAAGAAGTACAAATTTATTAAAGTTCAAGTTGTTGATTGAGGTTGTTGAAGTTAAAGTTTACCTAGAAATCTTTTCTAAGTGTTTGAAGCTCGAATTTGTTGGAGAAAGAAGTTGAGATGGCTGAGGCAAGGGTGACTGGCAAAGATAACAATGGTGCATCCAGACAGGCTGTGATCAAGAAGCTGAGCAAAACATTCATGCCAGAGTCAAAGTTCATTTCGAAGTTGGGCAAGCTGATAGACGCCAACTTGGGCTCCGTCAACCTAGAGGCTTTCAAAAACAGAATGTTGGGGATTGGAAGTCATCGACCTTCAACTACTTCGCACAATATTGTTCAAAGTGGATTATATGCAGCTGCTGGTTTCCCACCAGCCATTCAGTGTTCGGAGCTGATGATGGAGTGCGCCAATTATTATGAGAAGGATCACAGATCGATCATGTCACCAGATGGCCAAGTGCTAGCCAACCTCACTCCTGCCGCCATTGGTGAAGCTTTCGGGATCCCGGTGCACAGAAACATGGTTTACAAATCCAGAGAGTGAGCTGAGCGGATGTATGCTTCTGCATTCGAGAGATGCATGGAGACAATCAACACTCACTGTATGAGTAATCCTAAGCCTTCTTGTACGACGCTGCCGAAACAAATAATTGCAGATGACTTGAAACAGGAATATTGTGATCTCATTATGATGCTGAGTCGAGTTGGTGGTTGCCCACAGTCCTTTATTTTCAAGCCATGGATGTTTTATTACATCAACCTCGTGCTAGAAGGGAAAGACTACGTCAACTGGGCTGTGATGATCAGTGACAATTTGCACGAGCAGCTCCTGAGCCTGAGAAGAACGGAGACGTTTTATATGAGCTCTTACATCATCTACATGCTGGCTCGTATGACGAAGTACATAGGGATTTCTTACAAGGAACCTGTTGGTTGTGGCTCTCACCAGTTCAAAATCCATGAGGCTTGTCCGCAGTTACACCTGGCAAGTACCACTCATTACAAGTGTGTCAATGACGCCTTCACCATGCACATCACGAGATTGCTTTAGGAGCGGTTGCATCACAGAATCTCGAGAGAGGCCCAAGAATTAATTGAAAGGTATGGGTGCTGGTTTATACAATTTCCAAAATTTTCTTACATAAGGTTGCAAGGTTTTTCATCATACCCATATAGGCTGCCTAAGTACCCAACCGATAGAATTTTAATGCTAGAGATATCTAGGCAATTGGTTGCCTACGATAAAATTCAAAAGAAGAAGAAGAAGGGAGGTGTTGAATTCCCAATTGTCATGGGCAACTCGGATGAAGTGTGTCCTTCATTACAAGCAGCTAGAGAGGCCGAGAGTGAGCTTCAATTTTATCACTTTTCCTATCATACTAGCCGACAGCACTATGATCCACATAATAACATCAAATGGGTGCTGTCAGAGGAGTTTAAACACAAGGTAAATATTGAGGACTATTGGGCTGATGCATCAGACGAGATTGAAGTCAGGAAAAGAATGTTTTCTCGGTTGCCAATTACTCTGATCAGGGATTGTGAAGTTGTTCCGGTTCCAGACCAGGTCAATGAGGATATGGACGTTGTCCATCCTGATTATGCAGCAGTGAGAGATACTCCGCTCCCACTCCCGGATTGGTCAGAACCAGAGGTTGCTGACTTGGACACACTTTCTATTCTGGCCCTGACATTTCCCAGAGCATGGGTTGACAGGCGGGTGAGCAGATTGAAGAATAGGTCAATTGCTTTGACTTACAACTTAATGGGAGATCACAGGACACCTACCACCGGCAGGAAGAAACAGATCACACGAGGTCCAGAGTCTAGAAGGAAAGAGCCAGTTCGACAAGAGCCTATTCGGCTGGAACCTCCACGAGTTGTAGTTGAGTCACCCACGCCATTGGAGACGCGTTCTCCAAGTATACAGGAGGTTTCTTTATTTGCTGATCAGAGGAATGCATTGAATCAGGTGCAAGCAGTACAGGAGAATAATCAGCCACCATGGAGGGAGTCAGTTGGCCAGAGTGTCAACGCACCTAGTAGGGTTGATCAGCAGGATGATGAGGGGACTACTACTGACCCTCAGTTTCAGCAGGAGTTAGAGCTATGGATGATGATGATGATATAGTTTCAGGAGACACTCAGCCACTTGAGGACGATGAGCCTCGCTAGAATGATATAGAGGTTGAACAAGTTCGAGAAGTAGAGGCACAGGAACAACAGCCCTTTGATATACAGTATACAGTTCCTGATTGGCTCTGGGACAGGATGAGAAGAAGCCCCAGTGAGGAGATTGATCCAACAGTTGAAATGGAAGAATTTTTGAACAGGATCAGTGCACCTCCACAGAAGAAGAGAGCATGAAAGTTCTCGAAGATATCAACAGATGAAGATGGCTCTCGCACTCTTCATGTCGCCGTGCCATAGGTTGATTGTGACCGAGATGAAGCATTGCCAGAAAATTACGTGGTCACAACTTTGGAGTTAGGATGCCCCACTGGTGCACAGATTGTAGAGGAGTGTGATAACTCCTATCTTGCCCTCAAGGATAGATTATTCAAGAAGGAAGGAAAGTACAAAAGGTTGAAATGAGAACACAAGGCCTTGATTGGATATGTACAGCAGTTGTCTTGTTCTCGAGGGCAGGAGATTCCAGTAATAGAGCCTCCAGCAGAGATACCTAGAGAATCAATCAGTGGCTTGATGGAGTTAGGAAAGATGGCACAGGAAGCAGACAAGTGGGTCACAGGAGTTTGTGCTGAAACAGAGAAGTTTATGGAGGACCTTGCTTTTGCTTTTCAGCAGGCTTCTAGTATTCTGGCACGGATGGAGGCAGTTAATCATGCTTGGGGAGATGCTTCGTCTATGAGCAAAGTGATTGGCGTCTTGAGGCATTGAGGCATGTTCCGTTGCGATTGCTGATTGATGGAGGGGTTATTCAGGAGAATGACAGATATGATTTCTCTAGATGGTATTCTTGACAATCACGGGGCGTGGTTTCTTCGACGCAGCACAGGCGGATTCAGCCAGGTTACGTAAGGCTATGGCCAATATCATTGATGGAGTTCAGAATACTTTTGAGGCCATATTTGCTAGACGGTTGAATTTGGATGAAGTTAATGTTGATAATTTGAGGGGTAGGCTGGTGCCTTTCTTTTCGGAGGTGAAGACCTTTGTATAGGATGACTTTGAGAACATTTCTACTTTCTCCGCCTTGATCCAGAGCACGCAGGATTCCTTAGTTTGCTTGGAGAAAATCTTGTACAAGGCATGAACATTCAGTCACGCTGTTAGAGTTTCAGCTAGATTGTATTCCACCCATTTCAGTTCAGGAGGTTGAGGATGTACTTGGCAGATTTGTTGAGTTTGCCGCTTGAGAAAAGGAGAACGAGAATGCACTACTGGACGAGGATCTTCTAGAAGACTGATTATGGGCATTAATTGCCTTTACTATTTTTGGGAGTGAGTGGGAATCTTTGTTCATTTATTACACCACTCCCCATTCTGGTAGTTTTTAGGGTTAGGGCTGAGGTGGCTTAATCTTAGCCATTCTATTGATTGTAACTCTAGCCGTCTTTTGGGACCGGGCTATCTATAAAAGGGGGAGTCCCCCTCATTTGTAATTCATTAGAGATTAGACAGTAGACATTGGACATTAGCATTAGAGGCTAGAGAGTAGAGCATAGTAGACATTTTGCTTAGCATAGTGTGGAGAAGAAAGAAAGTTTTCCCTTTGAAAACTTTGTGGAGATTGTTGTGTAATACTTTCATGATAATAGATCTTTTCATTGATGGTGGAATTCGTCTTTGTCATGAATAGCTAGCAAGGTCTCTTCTTCCTTTCGAATCCAAGTAGCTTAATTTTCATGCAAGTAGTTTACTTTGATGTGTGGTGTTTTATTGAGGTAGCTTCTTTTCATTCCATACCACTAGCGGCTTGTTGATGATAAGTTCGCCTTGCATGGTCGACTAGAAATTATCTTGAGTTTAACTTCGATTGTGATTTGTATACTTATATGCGTCGTTTTGATGGTGTATGTATGCTAAATTATAATCTGAATATCTTTTGCTATCCCTTTGAAGATTGCACCAATTTTGCTGAAGCTGTCCGACGTGAGGCTAGGTGAAATTTGGTTGAAGTTTGCTGAAGTTGAGCTCCATATCCCACACTTAGAATAGATTTAGAGCCTTCTTAACCTTAACCCATTTCATTTAGTACTTTCTGGTTAGAATAGGTAACTCGCGCTTCATAGACAAATCTTTTGAGCATTTGAATTCCTTTCTCCACTGCTGAACAATTCCGTAAGTCCCCTTGAAATACCAGCAAATCACATTGAGCCAACTGAGCCTATTCGCACTAAAGGAACCTTGGAGTTGAACGCACGAACTTTCTTGCAATCTTAGCGTGCAGAATACTTTGATCAAGAGAGAATAGGGTAGCCGTTGGCAACTTTATTCTGCGTTGGTGCGGTCACGAAAATCACATCAACACAACCCAAGCAAGAATAATATGTGCTCTAAAATTGTTGTGAGCTCCCACAATGTGCCTCCTTTGGGCGTGGGTACTACTGCCCTAAGCAGAGAAAATTTGGATCTGCACACTGTTAAGTGCTTGGGCACAACCTCAAGTAGTTGGAAAAACTTAGATTTCAAAACCGCTGTTGAACGGCATTGGGGCACGCATCCAAATACAGTGTTGCCTATATTGCTGCCAAGAGCAATTGCCCCAATAACTGCTGTGTAACATTTTGTTTCAACATTTTTCGCATTCTCAATCCCCACATATGCAATCAAATTCAGCCTGCGGGTTTCCACACCATATTCCTTCCGCTTCAAGAAATTCTCCACCCTCTTCTGTAATTTAGCTTTGGGAATCCAAGTATTCTTCTTCAAACACTCATAATATATGCACGTCTGCATAATGCTTTTCCCCAACATTGTAAGAACCCCCACATCCTCTCCACAATGTTTCAGAGCTCTTTTCAGAATCTCCTTATCTTATTGTAGTTTGTTTTCCAATTAAGTCAATCGAGCCTCCTCACCATTTACATGATTTTGTGTGTTGTTGAGATGGGGTCTTTTTAAGGATGGTCCCTGCACAGCCACAAACGCACCAGAATGAATAATAATATTTTTAGTTAGACAGTAAGAGCGTACATTACCTAGTACTGACTTGAATGTGTGGGGGGGTGGGCATTTTTCTCTTTTTTGTGCCTGTGTCTGCGTGCTGCTTTCGAAGCTCGGTCACCAACTGCCATAATCTTTCTATCTCCCCCGACATCTTTCAAGATTTGTTTATACTCGTCGTTGCTTGTTTGAAACAAATGTTTATTAAATCATTCAAGGCGTTTTATAATGATGAAGATGAAAAGGAACAATTGGGGAATGGTAACACGTACCTTGGGTGGGAACAAATGTGGCAGACGCAAAGGTGCTGTAATGATTCAACCAAGTCATTAATTTTATTAGTCTCTGTAGGGACTGTAATTTGTAGCAAAGTGTATTTACTTCCCTTGATAATTGGGTAGAGACAAATTTAAGGTTTTCCTAATTTCGCAGGATAGATAATTGGTAGAGCAGCATTTTCTCATTGATGGGTTTGGCATCTGCAAAATATACAAGAATTGGTAATGAATTTTTGGGAGTTTCATCTTGACATGGAAAATTTAAGTATGACACGTGTGAGGATTGGTGTTTTCTTTGTGCAGCATGCAGTGCAATGCGTTTGATTTTACATGGAAGTTTTAAGATCTCTGGTTTTTCTTATTTTTATGGGGTGTTGAAGCTAAAACCTATGCTTCTTTTCCTTTTGTACTTAGTCATGTGGCAACATATCAAGAAGGGAAGTATATTCATGTCTACATAGTCAGAATTAGGCTTAAGTACTACGATGTTCATTTGGCATCTGCTGATTTATGCCAAATATTGGAGAGTTGAGGTTGTATGTATGTTAACTTTTGGATTTTGTAAATTAAAGATATCTAGCTTTCGTCCTCTTGTGACTTAACTCCATACTCATTTTAGGCAATTAATTTTGTTGTTTTAAATGGCTAGCTAATATATCAAGACAAACTTCCTTTAAGCTTCTAGTTTTTGATTGGGAAAGTAAGGCAACTATAACCCTAATCAACCTTTTGATTATAGGAGGCTAATCTTTCCTTTCTATAGTGGCCTGACATTTTTAGCCAAGTTATAATCTAGAGTTCCTATCGACATCTAAATTCTTGTCGAGCTACGAAGTCGAAATCCCCTCCACGAGTCATCAAATCAAAGGAATCATTGTAGGATCTTATGGCAATTAGTTGTAATCATCTTATTGTCATCCCATCAACTAACCATTGTCATTGATTTATCTAACTTTATAATGTTAATTTGTCTTGTCAATTAATTCCTTATACTATATTAACTAGGTAATCTTATTTCTCTTTTATTACTTTATTTCTATTTTTTATTTTATTTAGATTGCAGGAATCGGGTAGCACGACCCCCTATAAACTGCAGTGCGCTTGGTAACCTTTTTAACGTGACCGGCGGTGCTGGTGCGACACGCCCTCCGGTACCACTGGGTGGGGGAGACTAGACCTTGTGACCAACCTCCTGCAACAGGAAAGATTTAGCCAACCGAGCTAGGGCCCCAACCCCACTTTATTTCTAATTAATTAATTAATTAGTTCTTAATTAATCCATGCACCCATTCAATTAAAACAATAAATAATTCTAACTATTATCACCCATGTTTTGCTCAAAGTCGGTTAACTAATGAATCAATCTCATATTTCACTTATGTCAATTTAGTTGATTTCATCTTTTACTCATCAATCAAATTAGCTAACTAATTAGTTGATCGAGGCGACTTTGAATCAAACTTATTGACTAAACAATCAAGTCAATTGATTGACATGAATCAAATTAATTAACAAATTAACCAAATTACTTGACTTTAATCAATTAATGAGTTCACTAGTCAATCAAATTAATTATCTCTAAATCAAGCCATTCATATTTTCACCTAATTTTTTAAAAATTCCACCATTCCTTTCAAAACTAGATAAGCTCCAATTTTTCAATATAGTTATGAATATATGAATTACATCATGATGTTGTCAAACAGTTTGCACAATAGTTGAGCATCCATAGTTTACACAAAAGTTTAGCATCCATAATCCTTCATTAAAATGCAAGTAAATCTCATTCACCTCCCATCCAAAATTTATGTATATTTAAAATATTAAAAAAATTATTCTAAAACTTATGCATACTTTAACACACTTATAGAATATAATACCCCTTAATCTCAATATCAATCTTTTATTCTTTTAAATTGTATTAAAAGTAAGAATTAAGATTAGTAGATGGTGATCTAAACTTAAGATGAATCCTAAATTCTAACCCAGCATCTTCACTGCTCCTTGGGTAATTCATGACCTAGATCACTTGCCTCATCAATAGATAATGCATGATTCTCTATATATGTTTGTTGCAATCTATTCGCTAAGGAAGCAACTTTTTGGATAATAGCATCTAGAGTAATAAAGCCCAATAACTGATGCACATGTTACTTTTTCTTCTCTAGAGCTACCTCACTGCTAGAACCAGAGTTGTAATATTGAAGAATGTTATAAATAACTATAGTTGATTTATGCAACTCTTCTGTCCATAATTCATCATCTAGAAAGTCTTGAATAATAGTGAAAAATTTCTCATATTTCTCTCGATTAATATTGTTTGAAAATAGCCTACTGCTGCTTGGCGACTTGTTCTCCAAAATTTCTCAATTTGTCCAGCCAATAGAAACTAACTGTTGATATTCTATGGCAGCGTCGGTCATATACTCCAGTCCAGATTGCGCACATGAGAACAATTAAATGATAGCCTATTTGCTATTTAATTGTTAAGTTCATTTTTATGATTGGCCACGACTCTTGATAAATAATAATTAATAATTGTAATGTGAGAAGGCACGATTTATTAAGGTGCGAATTGTTTGTTATCAAGGCCGACTTGTTGAAGTGAAGCGATCCCATTAAGGAGGCACAATTCTTGATAAAGGCCGACGTGTTTTTTGAAAAGACATGTCTCCTCCTTCATTGTGTATATATACTCGATGGAGCTTCCTTGTTTTAGCATTCAATAATATATCATTCTTTTGGAGTTCAAGTGCGAGTTCATCCTTACATTGGTTGTGAGTTTCAAGAGCAATTTACTTCAGGAAAGATCGATATATATTGAAGAAGTCAGATTGCGAATTTCTTGAAGAAGCAGATCGAAATATTGAAGACATACTTCATGAGCAGTTTAATATATTGAAGAGGCTGATCACAACATTACAGAAGGCTGAGTTTGTCTCAAGTGCAGATCGTCATCTTTGTAGAAGGCTGAGATTAATATCATCAGTTTGCATCATCTTGTTACTGTATTTGCATCAGCTTGTGGTGCTTCTTATTGGCCTTCATATCGGCCCTTGTAAAGGAGACAATTTGTGTTGACATTTCAATATATAAGTGATATATTGTTGCTGGGTTTTTCTCCCTCGAGTGGAGGGTTTTCCCAGGGTATCTGTTGTGTCTTTGTGTTGTTTTGAATTAAATTTCTGTGCATTAAATCTAATCATAAAACTAACATGGTATCAGAGCGGGTTTGAAGAAGATCATGATAAGATCTATTATTGCAGCTTATTCTCTATTCTCTTTTTCATATCTTCGTCTATCTCTATTTTAGTCAAGATGGTCAACGGTCTTAAGGTTAAAGATAGACTTGAGGGAGCATCCAACTGCACATCATGGAGGTTCAAAATCATGCTCGCCTTGGAAGAGAATGACTTGGCTGAGTTTGTGGAAACCATAGTTCCTGAACCAATAGAGGAAGAAGAGAAGTTGCAATGGAGAAAGAAAGACATCAAGGCAAAGAAGATGTTGGTTGATTCCGTTAAGGATCATATTGTTCCGATTGTCTCCAAGTTGAAGACGGCAAGAGAGATGTTCTGAAATATGCTAACCAATTTTTTCGATGAATTTAACACACATAACCAGCAATAGTTAAACTGGATTAGCGTTAGCATCAAACTGAAAACTGAACTTGGAACGAAAACTACTCAACGTCAAGAATGTGCACTCAAGATCCCATTGAGGGCGAGGTGCTAACATATGACGGAGTGTTGAAATTTGAAATTAAGAACTGATAGGCGGATAACCAGCCATGAAAAAATAACATTTCCACACTACCACCAAACAGTGGGGGGAAAAGATTACAATAAAAACAATTCGTCCGCTGCGGCGGGCATCCACAGAGCTGTGGGGATTCACCACTATGAAAGTGGGTATAAGTGAGTTACAAACAGTTTATCCACACTGGCGGTAAACCATCCAGGGGTAATTTAATGAGAATTTAATCAAGTAATTGCAGCAATAATAATGGGTTAGATTAGTACTACTAATCAGAACCTTACAATTTCAAAAGAACTGCAAAAACATGAATTACATTGATAGAAAATTGAGATAAGAAGATAAGAATGAACTCCAATAATGTTCTTTGCTTTCCAATGACAGAAATATGATTAAAACAGGAAATTTACGAATCTGATGTAAAATCCTGAGTTCTGGAAATTTATAACAGCAAACTGGAAATCAGTAAAATACTCATAACTCACTCATTTCACCTCCGATTTGATGGAAATCTGTTGCAAAGGTCTCTCAGAAGGTAGGCGACCAAACCAGGAAGAAGAAACAACAGCAAATCACGTTCTTTATTTTCTGGCACAATTCCCAATGCAAACTGAAATGTATGGCCTCCTTGAAAAATCGATTTTGCAAGTAAAAAATAAATACTTGGAATTTCTTTGAGGAAGGTGGCGCCTTGAGTCAACAAATGGATTGCCAAAATACCCAGAACAAATAAAAAATCACTCCAAAAGTTATATTCAAAAATCAGCTTGAGCTATAGCAAAACCAGGAAACCAAAACTGTGAAAATACTCCAAAATTCTTTAATCTTTGATGCTCAATCTTCTAGTCTGATGTTGAGAAGCAGCAATGTAGCCAACTAGGTGTTATATTGCAAACACGAAATTGGATGAAAGGCAAGGAGGTAGACATCCTCGAAGCAATATGTCAATTGTCATTTCGACAGCATAACTTTAGCATAATTTTCATGGATGAAATGCTGGAGCAAAAGCCTTCCTTAAATAAAAGCTCACAAACTCTTCAAATGCCTGAGAAGCAGCTCAAAAGACACAAGAGACCTTTCCAATTCCCCAAAACATTCGACTTCTCAAGATGGCGTCCCAAAAAGCCTCATAAGGAATTCACTTTATTCAAAAAATTAACTTTTATAAAAGTGGCGTCCAATTTCAAGTTGAGGAAATATTTGAATAAAGAATAAATAATCTTATAATGAAGGCGTACCCTTCATGGCCCCTCTTTTAAAAACAACTTAAGTTATCTCCTTAGGCCAAGGGGGTGGGCGGGCGAGGGTCAATAGTGAATTAAAACATAATGCCTTTAATTAAATATTTTTCACCAAATAAAGCTTTCTGAAGACCAAACCAATATAACAACAACTGCTCCAACTGCAAAGGACTAAGAATAGACAACTGCAACTACCACAACAAGCATTTACTAAAAATAGTAAATAACATGAAATGCCACAAACTCCAAGCCAATAAACCCTAATTTCACCTCATTCCAGTCTACGGGTTCCAGAATAGATTGATGAACTGCAAGGTTAATCATTGATGAGAAGGGGACATTACAGTCCGCCCTCTTCGAAATTGCTTGTCCTCAAGCAACTGAAAAGATGGATGCAACAAAATCTGTTCTCCTTCCCACGTGGCATCTTCAATAGGCAACTTCCTCCATTTAACCAAATATTCTTTGATTGTCCTCCTCAAAGAACGTTCTCTAGTATCAAGGATTTCTTCAGGAATTAACACTAACTGACCTTCCTCATCTAATGGAGGTAATTCTGATGTAGCCACCACGTTGTGCCCAATTGCCCTCTTGAGGCTAGACACATGAAAGACATTATGTACTTTGCTTTCAGCTGGAAGCTCCAACTCATAAGCAACTTCACCAATCCTCTTGGTGATTTTGAAAGGACCATAAAAGCGTGGTTTCAACTTTTCTGCACCACTTTTCTTGAGAGAAGATTGTCTATATGGCTGAAGCCTCAAGTAGACCATGTCCCCAACTTCAAAAGACCTCTCAACACGCTGCTGATCAGCGTATAACTTCTGCTGATTTTGAGCTTGTTGCAGATTTTCCTTGAGGGATTTCAAGATGTCTTGGCTCTGTTGTAACATATCCAGTGCTTGTGGAGCTCTACTATCACCAAACACTAAATCAACAAAATTAGTAGCTTCATAACCAAAAGAGCCATAAAAGGTGACATCTTAATTGACATGTGATAAGAAGAGTTATAACAATACTCTCCTAAATGAAGCCATTTAATCCAAGCTCTTTGCTGTCCTGAAACATAATTTCTTAGGTAGCCCTCTAACCATTTGTTAACAATTTCTGATTGCCCATCTGTTTGTGGGTGATAACTAGTGCTTGGAGTAAGCACTGTCCCACTCAATTTGAAGATCTCTTGCCAAAAGACACTTAGGAACTTGCTGTCCCTATCACTGACAATAGTTTTTGGCAACCCATGCAAACGGAAGACCTCTCTGAAAAACAACTCAGCCACTTGAGCTGCTGTAAATGAAGTAGTAACAGCAAAGAAATGAGCAAATTTCGTTAGTCTATCAACCACAACAAAAATACAATCACGTCCTTGCACCTTGGGCAACCCCGTGATGAAATCCATGGCAATACTTTCCCATTTCTGATTCGGAATGGGCAAAGGTTGAAGTAGACCAGCAGGAAAAGAGTGTTCATTTTTATTTCTTTGGCAAATCTGACACTCTCTAATGTAGTTCAAGACTTCTTCTTTCAACCCTTTCCAAGTGAATCTTTCACGAATCTGCTTATAAGTCTTGAAAATCCCTTGATGACCAGCAAGGGGAACATCATGAAAAGATTGTAGAATCTTCTTTTTAAGCTTAGATTCTTGTACTAGAAAGATTCTATCTTTATAGTATATTATACCATCAACCAACTTATACCTTCCATCAACCAAATGACCTTCTAGCAAGCTGGTTGCAAACTATTTTTAACATAATCAGCAGCAATTAACTCCTTCCAATCTGCTGATAACTCACAAAGTGACTGCAAATGAGGCCTTCTTGAAAGAGCATCAGCCACTATATTATTTTTCCCTTTGACATATTCAATGTCAAAGTCATATGCTTGGAGCTTACTTACCCACTTTTGTTGCCTTTCATTCAAATCCTTTTGGCGCATGAAATGTTTAAGACTATTATGGTCAGTCTTAACAACAAATTTACTTCCCACCAAATATTGACGGAATTTAGACAAAGCATGCATGATGGCAAGCATCTCTTTGTCATAAATAGAGTAAGTTTTTTCTGCCACTCTCAACTTCCTGCTCTCGAAGACAATAGGATGTTTGTCTTGCATTAGAACAACTCCAACACCTTCACCTGAAGCATCACATTGTAATTCAAAAGGTTTTGAAAAATCCGGAAGTGCCAACACTGGACACGAACTCATGATTTGTTTAAATTTATCAAAAACCTCTTGTGCTTGCTTAGTCCAAAGGAAAGCTCCTTTCTTTGTAAGATCTGTGAGAGGTGCTGCTTGATGTGAATATCCTTTCACAAATCTTCTATAAAATCCACATAACCCTAAAAACCCTCTCAAGTGAGAGATATTCTTTGGAGTTGGCCAATCAAGAATGGCCCTTATCTTTTCTGGATCCACTTTCACACCCTTTGAACTGATAATGTGACCAAGATATAAGAGTTCTGTTAACCCAAACTCACACTTAGATTCTTTGGCGAACAAGCATTCCGCCTCTAAAATACTAAGCACTTCTTCCAAATGCTTAAGGTGCTCTTCCCATGACTTACTGAATATGAGAATATCGTCAAAGAAAACGAGCACGAACTTCCTCAATAGCTGTCTAAAAATATTGTTCATACAAGATTGAAATGTAGCTGGAGCATTTGTCAAACCAAAAGGCATGACAAGAAATTCAAAATGCCCAAAATGGCATCTAAATGCTATCTTCTCTATATCAGCTTCCCTCATTCTGATTTGGTGATAGCCTAAACGAAGATCAATCTTTGAGAAGAACATGGCCCCATGGAGCTCATCAATAAGCTCATCAATCCTAGGGATAGGGTATCTATTCTTGATGGTTTTCTGATTCAATGCGCGATAGTCAACACACATACGCATTGTACCATCTTTCTTTTTGACCAGCACTACTGCAGAAGCAAAAGGACTCTTGCTTGGTCTAATGAAACCGCTTTCCAACAACTCCTTGATGGCTTTTTCAATTTCATCTTTCTGCCTCTTTGGATAGCGATAAGGTGTAGTCATGACCAGTTTTGCTCCTTCTTCTAACTCAATCACATGTTCAGAACCTCTTTCAGGAGGTCTTCTCGGAGGTAGGCTTCCAAAGACTTTGCTCTTCTTTGAAAGTAAGGCTTGAATATCAGGATGATATTGCCTTTTCTCCTCTACTGGATCAGCTGGTAGAACCATACATTCAGCAGCCCATTCAACCTGATCGTGGCGGATCAGCTTTTCCATCCTCTTCAAAGACACAATTCGAGGGCCTCCATTTGACATCCCTCTTAGAACAACCTTTCTTCCATTAGACTGAAATTTCAACTCCATAGTTTGCAAATTCAATGTGATCTCTCCAAGAGATCGCAGCCATTGTATGCCCAACACAACATCAGTGTCTCCAATTCCCACCACATAAAAATCATCTTTAATCTCATGATTCCCCAATTGCAAGGAGAGGTTAGGAATCTTCCTTGTGCAAGACATAGTAAAACCATCAGCAACCATTACCTTGAAACCATCAAAGTCTTCAGTCTTCAAACCTTTTCTAGCAACTAGTCCTTCATCAATAAAGTTGTGAGTTGCTCCGGTATCAATTATAGCAACTATCCTTTGTGAATTTACAACTCCATGAACCCTAAAAGATTCATTTTTTTGGAAACTTGATAGTTGTGCGAAAGCACTACCATCTCCCACCTCTTCGGATTTGTCTTCTGGAACTTCTTCACCTTCACTACTTGCTGATTCGTATTGCTGATTAGACGAATCAGATTCTGATCCATAATCAGAATAGCCCTCCATTCGATTTGCTTTGCCTCTTCCATAGCAACGATGACCCTTAACCCAAGGATCACGGCAAGTGTAACAAACTCCATCCTTTCTAAGCTGTTCTTTGAGCTCTTCTGACAGCCTTGGTGGAAACTTCTTGGGCAGATTTGAAGAAGGTTTTTTATCTTTCTTATGGCTGAATGGTTTTGAGTGAAACTTAGGCCTTGGGGCTGCTAACTCCATGCTCCTAGCTTTCTTGATAGCTTTATCTAATGTTGGTGGATCAAATACTTTGACCCAACCCTTCAAAGGCTCCATTAAACCTTTAGCAAAAAGAACCACAAGTCTTTTTTCAGTAATGTTAGGCACCATTACTGACAACCTCTGAAAATCAGCCACATAGCTTTCTAAAGATCCTTGCTGTTTCAATTGTGCCAATTCTCTAAATCTCAATTCTGGATTTTTGGTGTCAAATCTTTCAATCAACTTATTGGTAAACTCTCCATATGTGCGAACTAGGTTATGGCCAAGAGTGACCAAACCGTGAGTCCACCATTCATGAGCTATCCCATCTAAATGCAGAGTAGCAAATTTGATAGCATCTTCTTCTGGCATAGGTCTAAGAGAGAGGTAGTTATCTAACTTTTGTACCCATGATCTGGCGGTACACTTATTACTACCATCAAAATGTTCCATAGTGATCTTTCCCAATGCCTGGTAGAAATCATTTCTAGGTGTTGTAGGAGGACGTTGATCATTCCTTCCACCATTTCTCCGACTCCTTTGATTCATGTATTGATCAAAGGTCCAAGTACCTCTCAAATCAAGAGGTAAAGAAACGTACTCCATGTAAGCTTGACGGGCATCATCAACAAAGTTTGGAGCAGCTTCAACTGGTTGTTGCTCTTCCCTTGGTGTGAAGACGGGAAAAAGGGGTCTAGAGGATGACCCACTAGGAATTGCAGCATGTTGACCTACAATTCTGTCTCTTGTATTCACCTCAGGACTGCCACTATTATTATTTCCATTAACTCCACCGCTTTCTCCAGTTGAGTTATTTTGGGGCTGAATGATATTCTGAGCTGCTTGCTGGTCCAACTTGGACAATAACCGGGACATCATATCTATCATCCCATCAAACTTCTTCTCAACTCTGTCCCTCTCATCACTATCTCTCCTTACAGTGTCTGACATTATTACAACTGTCTGTTCAACCACTTCCACTGATTTATCTGAACCTTCCACTGTTTTACCAAGATCTCTTAGAGCTTCTGAGAAGGTATTTGCCTCTGGAACGGGCGGAAACTGATGCTGATTTTTAGCCTGACTTCTGGTGTATGGCCTAGTGTCTCTTTCACTCATCAGTTAACCAACTGCAGTTTGCCACAGGATGGCAGGGTCTTCGGCTCTGATACCACTGAAATATGCTAACCAATTTTTTCGATGAATTTAACACACATAACCAGCAATAGTTAAACTGGATTAGCGTTAGCATCAAACTGAAAACTGAACTTGGAACGAAAACTACTCAACGTCAAGAATGTGCACTCAAGATCCCATTGAGGGTGAGGTGCTAACATATGACGGAGTGTTGAAATTTGAAATTAAGAACTGATAGGCGGATAACCAGCCATGAAAAAATAACATTTCCACACTACCACCAAACAGTGGGGGGAAAAGATTACAATAAAAACAATTCGTCCGCTGCGGCGGGCATCCACAGAGCTGTGGGGATTCACCACTATGAAAGTGGGTATAAGTGAGTTACAAACAGTTTATCCACACTGGCGGTAAACCATCCAGGGGTAATTTAATGAGAATTTAATCAAGTAATTGCAGCAATAATAATGGGTTAGATTAGTACTACTAATCAGAACCTTACAATTTCAAAAGAACTGCAAAAACATGAATTACATTGATAGAAAATTGAGATAAGAAGATAAGAATGAACTCCAATAATGTTCTTTGCTTTCCAATGATAGAAATATGATTAAAACAGGAAATTTACGAATCTGATGTAAAATCCTGAGTTCTGGAAATTTATAACAGCAAACTGGAAATCAGTAAAATACTCATAACTCACTCATTTCACCTCCGATTTGATTGAAATCTGTTGCAAAGGTCTCTCAGAAGGTAGGCGACCAAACCAGGAAGAAGAAACAGCAGCAAATCACGTTCTTTATTTTCTGGCACAATTCCCAATGCAAACTGAAATGTACGACCTCCTTGAAAAATCGATTTTGCAAGTAAAAAATAAATACTTGGAATTAAATTCCAATTCTTTGAGGAAGGTGGCGCCTTGAGTCAACAAATGGATTGCCAAAATACCCAGAACAAATAAAAAATCACTCCAAAAGTTATATTCAAAAATTAGCTTCAGCTATAGCAAAACCAGGAAACCAAAACTGTGAAAATACTCCAAAATTCTTTAATCTTTGATGCTCAATCTGCTAGTCTGATGTTGAGAAGCAACAATGTAGCCAACTAGGTGTTATATTGCAAACACGAAATTGGATGAAAGGCTAGGAGGTAGACATCCTCGAAGCAATATGTCAATTGTCATTTCGACAGCATAACTTTAGCATAATTTTCATGGATGAAATGCTGGAGCAAAAGCCTTCCTTAAATAAAAGCTCACAAACTCTTCAAATGCTTGAGAAGCAGCTCAAAAGACACAAGAGACCTTTCCAATTCCCCAAAACATTCGACTTCCCAAGATGGCGTCCCAAAAAGCCTCATAAGGAATTCACTTTATTCAAAAAATTAACTTTTATAAAAGTGGCGTCCAATTTCAAGTTGAGGAAATATTTGAATAAAGAATAAATAATCTTATAATGAAGGCGTACCCTTCATGGCCCCACTTTTAAAAACCACTTAAGTTATCTCCTTAGGCCAAGGGGGGGGCGGTGGGTCAATAGTGAATTAAAACATAATGCCTTTAATTAAATATTTTTCACCAAATAAAGCTTTCTGAAGACCAAACCAATATAACAACAATTGCTCCAACTGCAAAGGATTAAGAATAGACAACTGCAACTGCCACAACAAGCATTTACTAAAAATAGTAAATAACATGAAATGCCACAAACTCCAAGCCAAAAAACCCTAATTTCACCTCATTCCAGTCTACGGGTTCCGGAATAGACTGATGAATTGCAAGGCTAATCACTGATGAGAAGGGGACATTACATGTTCAAAACTTTGGAGGAGATGTACGAAATCAACAACACTAGTCGGGCTCTTGCACTGAAGCAACAACTACACCATGTGAAGATTGCGGAAGGAGAATCTATAATTGCTTACTTGATGAAGATTTCCGAATTAAGAGATCAACTCTCTTCTATTTGTCATTTTGTTGATGTCAAAGACTTGACCATGCTTGCTCTTAATGGTCTTCCTTCATCTTGGGAGTCCTATATTCAAGGAATCAGTGCAAGATTGAAACTTCCCAAGTTTGATCGTTTGAGGGCAGATTGTATTAAAAAAGAGTCTAGGTTGGCTGTGAGAGGTATTGGTCGAAGCTCTAATGAAGACATTCATGTTCTTTCCGCTCAATCCTCAAAGGAGAAAGGGAAAGGTGGAAAGAAAGGATATTTCAAAAGGAATAGAGATAAAGGAACTGATGGTGCTCCTGCATTCAAGAAGAAGTGGGACCTCTCCAAAGTCCAATGTTTTCGTTGTGACAAGTTTGGTCACTATGCAAAGGATTGCCCCACCAGGCCTAATCAGCATGCTTCCTTTGCGAATGTGGATGAGATCTCTCCTCAAAAGGATTCTAGGGAATTTCTATTCTAAGCCATGGGCCTGTGTTCAAGCCGTGAAGGTTGTGTGTTGATCTAAGCCCAAGAAGCAGCGTATCATACTATGTCCAGTATGTGCTTCCATCAGAGTATTTAAAGAGATAAGTATTCTTTGTTTGAGTTATATCATTTTAGTTGGATCTTGTATTTAGTAAAGAGAGATAGTGGTTTCTCTTGAATTGTGTTCACTAGCATAAGATCCTTTGAAAAATTCATTTATTGCGAGTTATTTTATGCTGGTTGTGAAGATTTCTGAGTGTGACTCTGAAATAAAAAGAGAATTGCAATTTCGATGGTGATTAGTTGGTCACATCGATATCATTCTCTAATGCATGAACTGTGATAGAGCCTTGAACTCTTGGAGAGAGTTGAGTCTATAGGCTAACTACATAATGCATTCAAGAAATCTGTAGTTGTGCAGATTGTTTTTTTTTGGTGCTGAGTTTGGCACTCTCGAGAAGAGTAAAAGATGGAAGAAAGAGTTATATCAGAATTCAATAAAGATGAGTTTCTTTATCCCTTCATTTTGATTTTTTTGATATTTTTCTCTTATAGATTGATTTATTTAATTCATGTTTTAATACTGTTCATAAATTCTTATGTATTCATGCTATAACCTGAGATAGTAAACCTTGTATGATTCTAGCTTTGATATTTCTTTAGATAGTTATAAATTGTTAGTAATCTCTCTCTAAAAATACTTTCAGGACAGTTCTAGGAGCAAGAAGGTGATGAGAGATTGCTTAGTGATGAAAAGCCTGAGGCATCTTGTGAGAAAGTCATGCCAACCAAAGAAATGATCAAGCGTGAAGTTACAACTTGCAGCCATGGGACTGAGTTGGTGGCTAGAGGGAGTTCACTTCCATAAGTCTTCTTTGCAAGCTCTAAAGTAGGGATCAAGAGGGAGTTCTGTGACTCACTGAGAAGAAGTGAAGGTTGCAGTGTTGCAAGGCCAAGTGTTAAATCCTTGAAAGTCCTCTTTAGCTACTGAGATCAGAATTGCACAAGACAGTCATCTGGATTTGATATTGGTAGCTCCGCAAACCTATTCAGAATAGAGTGATCTGCTATGAGGTCGAGGAGGTCTACCCTGAACTCTCTACAGTACTAGAGGTGTACACTGGAAAATATTTATCTAAGGCAAGCATTGCAAGCAATCTTGGACGATGAGGTTAGAAGGTTGATGCAAGTACTTAAAGATTCAGAGGGAGCCTACTGAACCTAAAGAAGATGGTTGTGTTGCTGATTGGAAGAGGACCTCTGGATGTTGTTTCAGTCGAGGTCTGTGATGACTTCTTGGTGTAGTAGGAAGCAGTCTTCAGTGGCACTGAGTACAGCAAAGGCCAAGTATATTGCAGCTTGTGTGGCAGCTTGAGAAGCAGTGTGGCTTCGTAAGCTCTTTGTAGGATTGTTTGGACAATCAATGGAGCCTACTATCATTCATTGTGATAACCAGAGCTATGTGAAGCTTTCTGTCAATCTTTTGTTTCATGACAGAACCAAGCATGTTGAAATCAAATACCACCATATCAGAGATATGGTATTGAGGAAGGCTATACTGTTGAGGTATATCAACACTGATAAGTAGATGACAAACATTCTCACTAAGCCTCTCTTCAGAATAAAGTTTGTGTACTTTCGAGATAAGCTTGGTATGGTGGAGAATCCAGCCTTAACTGAGAAAGAGCCTCAGTATCAGTGATCCTCTATAATGAGTTCTTCTCTGTGAGAGAAGTTCGAGGTGAAATCCCTTGATAATGAGTTCTTCTCTGTGAGAGAAGTTCGAGGTGAAATCCCTTGATTCCACCCTCTGGGAGAGCCATGGTGGATGTCATGTGTGTGTCTCCATGGCAGCATCACGTGAGAGAGTCCTTGATGATTTTCTTGTACTTGTGTTTTCACCCTCTGGGAGAGCCATGGTGAAAGTCATGTTGAGGTGACAACATCACACAAGTGATGAACACTTGTACTTACCATACATGGTTGTAGCCATTATGGTTGATATCATGTTGAGGTGATATCTGATATCACGATGAGGTGATATTCTTCTTTTCCAGTTATGGTTGTAGCCATAGTGGTAAACATCACGGTGAGGTGATATGTCTTGTATAGCTGGAAGTATACTCCCTAGCTGAGAGGGAGTGTTGATATTCTATGGTAGCGTTGGTCATTTACTGCAGTCCAGATCGTGCACACGAGAACAATTAAATGATAGCCTATTTGCTATTTAATTGTTAAGTTCATTTTTATGATAGGCCACGACTCTTGATAAATAATAAATAATAATTGTAATGTGAAAAGGCACGATTTATTGAGGTGCGAATTGTTTGTTATCAAGGCTGACTTGTTGAAGTGAAGCAATCCCATTAAGGAGGCACGATTCTTGATAAAGGCCGACGTTTTTTTTGAAAAGACATGTCTCCTCCTTCATTGTGTATATATACTCGATGGAGCTTCCTTGTTTTAGCATTCAATAATATATCATTCTTTTGGAGTTAAGTGCGAGTTCATCCTTACATTGGCTGTGAGTTTCAAGAGCAATTTACTTCAGGACAGATCGATATATATTGAAGAAGTCAGATTGTGAATTTCTTGAAGAAGCAGATCGAAATATTGAAGACATACTTCATGAGCAGTTTAATATATTGAAGAGGCTGATCACAACATTACAGAAGGCTGAGTTTGTCTCAAGTGCAGATCGTCATCTTTGTAGAAGGCTGAGATTAATATCATCAGTTTGCATCACCTTGTTACTGTATTTGCATCAGCTTGTGGTGCTTCTTATTGGCCTTCATATCGGCCCTTGTAAAGGAGACAATTTGTGTTTACATTTCAATATATAAGTGATATATTGTTGCTGGGTTTTTCTCCCTCGAGTGGAGGGTTTTCCCAGGGTATCTGCTGTGTCTTTGTGTTGTTTTGAATTAAATTTCTGTGCATTGAATCTGATCATAAAACTAACACTAACTAATATGCAATGATTGATATGGTGTGTACAGTTATTCTTTCTTCATCTCAGATACCTAGAATAGAATAGCTTAAGCAAATAAATATGTGTCTGTCTGTGTTTTTAATTAAATGGTTAGGTGGTAAGAAACTCGAAGCAAATCTTACAGCAATAGATGAGACTAGACTTGATAAATAAATAAGAATTGCCAACTATTCTCTAGCCAGAGGACATATTGTAATGTCAAAAGCAGGGCCCACAAATTTCCTTTCTTAATATAGCCTCCAAGTATCTCAATAGATTTAGAATAGCTCATATTCGAGCCAAGTATCTTCTATCATGAATTTACCATTGTGTTAAAGCTTCCTACACATTCTGCATTCTCCTCATCTTGGCTAATTTTCTAAATAATGCAATTTTTTAGTACTTCGAGTTTGATAATATTGTTGACTGTGAAGAACAACTTGGGAAGTTATTTGTTATTATTTTATCTAGTTACCCGGTAGGCTATTATACGTGGGGGAACCCCACTGGGATCTCCTCCAGTCTGACGCTGACTCCGGCGGGGAGAACTTTATGGTCTGTGCCTATCGGCTATTCCATTGCTCATTGAATATTGTGCAACTACTAGTATGCAACTTCTGAACAAGCAGCTGTCTCAGGACCAAGTAAAGGCCTTCCTAAACTGTTCAAAATTAAAAACAACAAAAGACTTTGGAATACCTTTGACAAGCCTCCTCAATAATGGCTCGACGTGTAAAAATATAGTCAATTGTCTGTTAGTCTCTTTTGAGATTACTACTCTCTAGGTACTCGTAAAGCTTTATGCACAATACTGTGACATAAAGCTTGGAAAATGCATACCCAATCATATTGATGCTGAAGTGATTTGGGTTTTAGTTATCCCTCAATCAATGAATGGGATGGATGATGTGCTTTGACCAAGAATGGAAATCCCTGGGAAAACAACTTTGTTAAATAGAGGGAAGGCAAGAGAATCCACACCATATTTGAGGTGAGCAGCCTCGAGACCCTCATATTCTACTTCTTTGCCGGTTCATAAATTCCAAATTGCTCTTTTACATCATCAGGATAAAATAAATGAGTGAAAGGATGACAGGAGGCTGAGATAGTTGGCATGTCTAAAATATTGTAAGGAGAACTGGCATTGTATACCCTGATTATATATGAAAGGTAGGATTAATATGCTCTGCAATTTGCACAGTATAATTATCCTTCTACTATTGTCATACATATCATCTTTCTTTTCTTTAGACAGTTAACTTTTATATTGAAACTTTATAGATTCCATGTAAAAGAATTTTAGATCTCCCACAATTGTTATTAGAGCATGCTGTGGAGAACATTTTTTTCAGATATCCTTTGATTGGTGGTAATATATTCTACTTCCATTGTGGAGTGTCATTTTCCATTGTTAAGAGGACCCCTAATTTAATCAAAGCATATAAACCCTAACAGTAAATCTAACTCTAGGTGTTAAATCATAACCTCTAAACAAGCATGCCAGGTTGAGCCCCAAGGAGAAGCAAAGTTAATTCAGTTTTTCCTCAAATCCTCGAGTTTCTCTTCGTCCTTTTGATAAAAAATATCAAATAAAAGCTATCTCCATTTTCACATTGTTTATTGTAAAGTCAAGTCCGAGTTCTATCCACATTGAACTGCAGTAGATAGCTGGTTACAAAATAATTACATTTGGATGAGCTTATGCGGTGATTTTATCACTAAAATCAACTCAAAAAAATATCAAAATCATTATCATAGCCAATAACATTGCTAACAAGATAATGAGCTCAAGCCTATAAAGACCGAATTAGTGAAAGCTATCAAATCTACAACAGATTTGCCAAATTAGAGAGAAGATTTAAAATAACCAAAAGATTAACGAAGTTTGTGGAATTCTTGATGAATGAATCCAACTAGTGGTTGTAATTTGTTAGCTAAGTTATTGGCTAGGTTAGAGGTGGGCGAGGGTGAGTCAATGGTATTGACAATGGGTCTTAGGGAAATGTCTGGTTTGTAACCTCTCTGGTGGCTTCCTTTAGGGGATCCTCATGCACTTTTATGTAGCTATCACTATTGTACAAGTGGTCTCTTATTTTTCTGATGTAATCAGTTATGTCCATAATCACTGTGGCATTCCATTTGTCCACTTTTAAAGCAATTATTCTTTTGCTTTGATTAATAGCGCCTTGATTGGTTGATTATCTTATTTTGAGATATTTCTTTTTGGTGGGTTCTCTTTCTGTAATGCTATGGAATAATCCTGTCTAATATCTTCTGCTATATGTAAAGGTAGACCTGCAATTGCATTCTCTATGTTTATCGTATGGTATGTTTTCTGATGCAGTGACAAATCCCAAGCCTCTCCTTAGTGAGGTAAAGGTTGCAGTGTTGAGTGTGATGGAAGATAAGTTTATGACGCTTTTCATCTCAAGCAAACTCATATAACTGACAACTTGATTGCCCAGCTCTGACTCTTCAGTGCTATTAACTATAATATCTCTTGGATGATAAGTCAACTCATTCCTATCTTTGCCCTGTGGATAAATGCTCCCATGCAAAAATGGACGATCTTCGTTAAGTTTATCTTCTACAGGCAGAACTACAAATATAATCCCATTATCAATGTTTTTTGGCAGCACGTCACGACTATTAATAATATTTTGATTGTTTCTACCTGCTGTCGGTTGGTCTGTTTCTTTTTGGAGAGTATTATCTAACTGTTGTTTTTTTACAACAAACACTGTCATGGAAAAAGTTCTTGTGCAGTTGTAGGATCCACATCTGCTACTACCAAATTTAATCATTGATGAAACTGTCCTTGCACTCCACTCACGATCAGTTTTTCTCCGCTCAAAGGAGACTGCTCAATGATGTAATACTGAATTATTATGGAAAAATATAACACAGAATTATTATTAAGATATTCGATAATTAAACAAGGAGCAAATGTAAGAACACTAAGTTCTCCCAACTGCAAACCCAGAACTGCTGAAACTGTCTGCTTGTTTTGTTTTTTGTTTGTTTTGTGTTTTGCTGAATATATGCTTTTTTTGTATTTTTGAAATAATGCCAGGCATGAAAAAGAAATACGGGAAATGCAAATATTAAACTACCAGGAAACCCTATTGCAGCAAAGAGATGATTTTTATTGATTCACTTTCAAAAACTTTTACAATAGAAAATACCCGAATGCAGAAGAGCCAAAATATTAAGCTGGGGCGACTGGCAGGCATGGCTGGAGATGATAAGAAAATCCTCCTTCAGCAAATAACATCTTCTCCTCCTCCAAAATGATCACAAAGCCTCAATGATGTAAGATGCCAAACAAGAAGGTTGACAGAGCACAAAAATCTAAGTGCCTAGCCTAGGAAAGAAAACGCCATTTTTGTGAGAAGGTACGACTGGCTGCAAGAAGGATGGTACGGCCTTAGCAATAATATTTACTGAATTAAAATCGCAGCCTCCTGATTATAAACGCATCCACAATAAGATTAAGCCTGAATACCCCTGAATAATATCTCCAATTTGCACAAACTTGACTCCTGAGTGAAGTCAACTGTAGAGCAACTTTAGCTGATAGTTTCACAGCCTCAGATTGCTGTTACAATGAAGTAGCTACACTCTCCAATGTCGATACGCCAATAAATTGCAGAAACCATGTCTCTGTTTCTTCCCAACGTCACGAAGTCATGAAAATGAAATTACCAAATGCCAAGAGAGAAAGTTCGATTTTCCTCAAGCAGCTTATATACTTTCTCAAAGAGGTCGCCCCTTTTGCCTTTCTTTTAATTCTTTTAAAATGTTGTTAAGTTGCATTTTTCAAAAATATTAAAATATCACCTTTATAATTGGTGTCCAACTATTTAACTGAAATGGACCCTTTTTAATGTATCAATGACCCTTCAAATATAAAGTGCAAACATAACATTATAAATCCATCTCAGTTAGATGCCTTGCTATAAATAGAAACCCTGGCAGTATGACTTACTATAAATAGTAAGTATGAAAAACTGAGCTCTGAATCCCCCGCAAAGGCCAAACCTGAAACTCCTTGAACTTTGGAGAAGAATCATATTAGAATAATATCTTTCTATTTATGTCGTAATGGTCATCTCATTGCTTTTTCTAACTTTATCCTTTGTTAACGATTGTTTCTTTTAGAAACATCATATTTTGTAATCTATATAAGGAACTCTCGTTCCTCTTGATTAATATACAACAACATCGATTCCGTAACATGGTATCAGAGCCTGCAATCCTTTAAAAATTCGAAAAGTTTGCTTTTCAATAAAAAAATTCGAAAGGAATTTTTTCATTGATTTTTTGAAAAGTTTATTTTTCTCTTAAAACAATTTTTAAAAGGGTTCGTATTTTTTTTTCAGGGCTCTTGTAAATTCGTGGGCTTTTGCTATAATTCGAAAGGTTTTTCTGTGCAAAATTGCTCTTCCTTTATGAAATCGCGCGATTCGTTTGTGTGCCGCGCGCGAGGGTTTCCGGGCGTCTTTCGTGATGAGTACCTGTGCATGTTCGTGAGTGTTAAGTTTTCTAAAAATTGCATCATCTTTTTCTAGAAAAAAACGCGACTTCATTCTGAGTTTTTTCCGCGGATTTCTGATGCGCGATTTCCTGTTCGTGCCTTCTTTCTGGGCGTCGCGACTTGCAAGCTAGGTTTTTGGGCATCATTTTTGGCGCGTTTTTGTGCAGTTTCTAATCGTGTTTTGCTCTCTATACGCGATTTTGGTGTCGGCCTTTTCATCTGCACATCGCGTTTTTCTTTTCCTATTCGCGATTTGAAGGGTCTTCTTGCTCGCGTGCTTTTCCTTGACGGGATTTTTGGAGACGCTCGACCAGATTTTCTTCATTTCTGCCCGCGTTTCTGAGTTCGAGCAGTGACGGGATTTCGTGGTTTTTTCCACGTTTTTTGGTTTCTGTTTGTTGCTCGGCTAGGACCTGTGACGTTTTGCATTCTGACGGGATTTTTGCATTTTTTCTAGTGCATCCTTGGCTGCCTAGGGTTTCTGCGTTTTTGACTAGGGTTTTGACCCTTTGGTTCATGTTTGAATTTTTTTTCGATTACAGATTCCTTGTGGGTTTTTCGAGATCTCAATTGGGTTGCCTTCAGCTTTTTTTGGGTGCATCGTTTTCCGTGCCTTGGTTTTTGTGCAGATTTCTTCTGTTCTTTGGCGGCTAGGGTTCCAAACCCTCTGTTCTTTCTAGCCGACAATCGATGTTTTGGGTTTTTAAATATTTTTTTGTCCCGTAAAAGAAAAAATATCTGTCTTCTGGGTTCCGGGATGGTTTATAATTTTGTCCTCAAAAATTAAGAGTTTTTTTTCCTGTATACCCTTGTCAGGGTTTCTGTCATTCAGGAGGGCTCTCTGGTTTTTACCCTTTTTTTTTTTTTTTCTGAAAAAACGATGATTTGTGATCTTGTGTTTGGCAATTTTTTCCTCAAAAATCGTGGTTTGGTGCAGTCAGTTTTTTTTCGCAGTTGGGGCGAACATCTGCACATCTGGCTTCTTGCAGTCTATTCTGGGGCGTCATGTCCATCTGTAGAAGATTTGAGGGTTTGCCGATTTTTCCTCAAAATCGTAGCAGCTGTTCTCGGTATGTCTCTGGTTACAGGGAGGGACAGTTTTCCAACTTCAGGTTGGACGGTTGGTGTTGTTATTTCCAGAAGTTCTGCAGTTTCTAGGAGGGTTGGTGGCAGACTCATCTCAAGTGGTAGAGTCAGTGGCAGGCTTTTGTCTTTTGTTGCAGCAACGTTTTGAGAAGAAAGGGGTACCCTTCTTTGTTCTCTCTGGGTAGTTAGAATGATGACCATTAAGGGAGGGTATTAGAATAATATCTTTTTATTTATGTCGTAATGGTCATCTCATTTCTTTTTCTAACTTCATCCTTTGTTAACGATTGTTTCTTTTAGAAACATCGTATTTTGTAATCTATATAAGGAACTCTTGTTCCTCTTGATTAATATACAACAACATCGATTCGGTAACAAATCAAACCATCAAAGGATCAAGTTTCTGCCACAAAGACCCTCTATCCAACTCCATTAGCCTACGAGGGTCGACTGATAGGCTAATCCCACTGAAAAGCTGAAGTCTAGCTAGGAAGGGGGCATTACAGCGAAAGACTCCTTAAAGAAGAGATACAAAAGATTTATCGTATATCCATAAAGGATAAGATTGGCAACTAATAAAGCAACAGGATCAGAACTCAACTAAAAGAATAAAAAATAATCCTAAAGTCTATCCTAAAGACTTAATTGACCATTATAAACTAAATATTACAATATTACTTTAATATGAATTTCTGGTTTGCCATCTTGATTATTATGTTGCTGCTGTTTTAGACATGAAACAATAACCTTATTCTTGATGTTGTTAGGATCCAAATCTGATGTTGCCAAAAGGCCCAAAACTAACCATGGATCAAAGTCGTGTTGACACAAATTTGAAGCTTATGACAAATATAATAATAAGTAATAACTAAGTCCTTGGCCAAGAAATATATAACGGTAGTGGGTGTTCTGACAAGTGCTTCAGTTACTAGATTCATATTTAGATGTTCAAGAGATTAATATTCATGAGGAGCTCCCATTTGAATATTATGGCTAATCAAATGCAGGTATTAAGAAGGAATTAATGTCAAAGTTGGCAAGGCTAATTCACACCAGCATTGTCATGTCCCCACCATATATCACAGCTTGTCTTAAATATACTAATCGCTGACCAAGGAAATGTTCATCACTGACCCAGGGAAATATTCATTGCTGACCAAGGAAATATTAATTGCAGCCTGAGCAAAGAAACATTAAAGTGGCATCGATGGGAATTAATAAAAGAAGATTATGAATGTAACGATTCCCCAAGAAACAAATAATTAATAATTAAAAAAGTCTAGGGGGGTAGTGCTTGGGTATGAAGAGATGCATCCCTTACCAAGGTAAGGGTATTAAGGAAAGGATGTGACTATTCACTCTCGATTATGCAATAATGATGCTTGCAGCAATTATTGATCCTTATAAGTAATTATGATTCTTCCTTTATTATAAATATGGATAATAGATTCTTATAATAATCTATTTTGAATTTAGAGAAGTGATTGCAAAATAGGAAGGCCAATCAACCTTTCGAGTTCATGAGAGGTGAAGGCCCGACAAACCTATAATGAAATAACTTGCACAAGAAGAATATAATCTGAAATATGTTGTAAATACTTTATAATAATATGCCACTTCGAGGGGGCAACCTCCTAATCCACTTCGAGGGGGATACCTCCAATAATCTTCAATAAGAACACAATACTCAACATAATGATCAAATAAGACTCACAACCTCCTATATATACCTATTTGTGCCTAGGATATCACCCAGGCCGACTTAGATAACCCTATATAAACCCTAGGCCGACCTAACTAACTAAATAATAATATAATAATGATAACATGACTTAATTAGGAGTTAAGATAGCCACAAACTGACTATTCATAACACCATACACACTATAGGGATAGGGGCATAACAACCCGCCATCAAGTATGCCACCCTCGAGTTGGAGCACTCATGGGCTGGGAGGCAAATGTGTGTTCCGGGGCTTGGTGGAAGGGAGGTGGTCTTCACGCTCTTATCAAGCACACCACCTTGAGATGCAGCGCTCGTGGGTTGGGAGGCGAATGAGTGCTCCTAGGATTGATCAAAGAGGATGGAGCACCTCTAAGGTGGATTGAGGGATGGAAGGGCGGCCCACCTTCCATGCTCTCGCAATACAAGGGCGACCAACCTTGAGACTGCGGTTTGCAAGCATTTCAACGAATTCATAATGAGATTATTATGGGGAATCCACATTGGAATGGCTATTGCCTTAATTAAATTTTGATGTGATTGATGTCCATGGATATCATGATGTTTAGAAATGATTAGTAATACGTATATTTTCATGGCTTATGATTTAATGTCAATTTCTAGTGACTAATATTGTGTGTAGGACCTAAACCAGGTTTCTTATCTTATAAAGGGCATTTCAATTGGTAAATTTACAATCTTAAATGCTTTAAATTTCTTATTTTGGATTCCAATTGTGCTTTTAGGGAAAAATCTAGGAATATCCCAATTAGGGGACGTTACAAGCATGCATTTTAGAGATTTAAATCCACAACTATCTGGAGCAGATTTTGGTCACAGTTGTGTTAAATTATATTTATCAGGATTTTGGAAATATAGTACTTCAAAAACATAACATTTCATTAGAAATTGAGTTATCTTGATAATGTAAGTTATGAGTTATCATCAGTTCTCAACATGTTAACATGATAGAATATGAATCTTAGATGGAGGGATCCAAATGCAAAAGATATCATCACCACCAATTTTAAGAAAACTGTGATGTTTCTAGGTGGAAGCATAGAGAAGTGGGGATTTGTTACTTTCTAACAGACAAGAAGGCTATATGGATCATGTCCCTTAGAATATTACTGTTTAGATAGTACAAATTTACATGTGCTATTGGGGTAGTTATTATCTATATTTTTGAATACACTGTATTATATTTGAATATTAATGGAATTCTTAACGACCTTTCATTCTCTTATGACAGAAGCATGCTGATGTGTCTCAATGCAAAGAGATTGGAACTGTTCTGCAGCAAACATCTTTTTAGAGTAGCTATAAATAACTAACTACCCACTAAAATTTATCTTTCAATTTCTTGCTTGTAAAATGAAAACGTTCTAGTTAATGAGACTTTACCTGATAAATCTGGGATAAGCATGAATCATTATGGTAACAGAGTTGCATTCATAATAAGATTCTTATTTGGACTGGAAATTTCCATAGTCAACCACTCTACAGTTTTACAAGTCCATATGAAATAATTTTTTTTTATGCAAACACAGTGTGATGAAAGCATAACGTTGAATTTTGTAGTGTTATTGATTTTTCAGGGCTGTGTTGAGTTCGACTCTAATACTCTCTTTCTATGTTGCAGTCTGCTTTTGGTGTCATACCAAATGTAAGAGTGAAGGGTAAAGCAGCCACAAATGTTGCAGATATACTAAGCCGCATGCAGCTGGAACAACCTGTTGTGTCATCCAATGTGAGGGAATGCTATGAATTAGCTTTAGTTCATTTTTGTTGTTTTGCATAGCAGAATAATATGAAGTGAAAGTACTGCAATGCTTTTGTTATATGATCTGCTAATTTTTTTTCATTTGCATGCTCAGGCAGGGCTTCCAGAGATTGATACACTTATTTTACTAGATCGTCATGTAAGGCTTTTAATTCTTTGATCCAATTCTTTTCATTTCGGTTCTTGTGCATATATATTCTTTGGGGTTTAGTTTAGAAACTTCATAACTAATATTGTCTATATTGTAATAGTTACATAGATGCTAACATTGGCAAGGATTAACAGTAAATTTGATGTAATGTCAAGAATATAATATGACTATCAATGTTCTCAAGCTTTCTCTAAATAATGATATTCATCTTACAAATTAAAAGAGAAAATATCCAAAGTGTTTGAAAAACTGATTGAAAATGTATGTTGTTTAAGAGCTTTCAAAATAGAATTACTTAATATTCAATAATATTGAAGAACTACTACTATACCACATACATATGATAGTGAAATGCGAAATCAATCAGCTGCCACTTTGCTCTTTCAATTTGGATTTCTTTGGTTCCCTAATTTTTATATCGGCTTTCATAAATATAGCTATCCTGTAGTTTAATAAATTAGGACAACTGTATTAAAGTATTATTGTATTATTTAATTGTCATCTTAGCCTTTAGTTAGTCAGTAGTTTACTTTCAGTTAAACTTGTTTGTTTCAGTTAGGTTTTAGTAACTTTCTGTTCTTTGCTTTTATTAACGTCTGTTTCTTTTTAGAAACATTGTCCTATATTTTATTATTTAAGGAGCTTTCATCTCCTTTGGAAATATTGAATATTAATTATCATTTCATGGTATCACAACTTAGGCTCTTTTTTGGCGAATTTTTCGAGCAATAAAAATTTGTGGCTGATTACTTGAAGATTTTTTTAATTTTCAGAATTTTTTTTTTTTTTTTTTTGAATTTTTCTTTAAAATAAAAATCGATGATCCGAAAGGAAAAAAATTGAAAATTTCTTGAAGGATTTTTTCAAGCACATTTTCGGGATTTTTTTTATTGAAGATCGTGGGCTTGATTTTCAAACAAAAATTGCGTCTGTTTTATTTGCTAAAAATCACGAGGGGTTTATTTTTGAATCGTGGGACTGCATAGGGTGAAATTGAGTTGGTTTTTTTCAGAAAATTGCTTTCTTTTTTACGGAAAATTGTGGATTTCTTTTGTGCTCATGTTTTCTAGTTCAAGGGGAGTCTTTGATCGTGATTTCTTGTTTTCTTCTCTCCCACGCACGCGAGTGACCTGCAACTCCTCGATTTTCTGACTTTTTTTGAAAGACGTGGCTAGGGCTTTCTGTGTTTTCGTTTCTGGGCGTTTTTCTTTAAAGAAGAAAAAACAT
Source organism: Sequoia sempervirens (assembly GCA_007258455.2). Taxonomy (NCBI): domain Eukaryota; kingdom Viridiplantae; phylum Streptophyta; class Pinopsida; order Cupressales; family Cupressaceae; genus Sequoia; species Sequoia sempervirens. The sequence continues at coordinate 24,306 of VDFB02124648.1, read as the reverse complement.
GACTTCTTTGATGGGTTTTGAGTGGTTTCTGACGGGTTTTTGCTCATGACCTGGTGTTTTGGTGCAGATTTGTGCCCTTTTTTGCTCTTTTCTGCTTGCTACAAGGGCTTTCTACAGATTTCACAATTCTATGCTAGGGTGTCATATCCTCAAAATTACGTAATGTGATTTCTGGAGGGAAAAACCAAAATAGTGTTTTTAAACACTAATTATCTGCATTTAATATTTTAAATAAAATATTGATATTATTAAATATAAATTTAAAATAAAAAAATAAAATAAAATTATTAAATTATAAAATAAATTTAAATTATTTAAAATAATATTTAAATTTAATTCCTATGGCCGATCTCATTGAGGAAGGCGTTTTTGTTAGTGGCCGACTTCACTTGAAGGAGGCGTTGTCTTGCATATATATGCCAGTTTGTTTGTCGAAGGAGGATATCACGAATTTGGGTGTTAATACTCATGCCGATTAGCTGAGGACATAGCTCCTTTGCTCTTCGCTCACAGGTCTGGGACGAAAACCTCATGCCTGTGAATTCGTGTTTCTCTTTCATTTCCTACATTTGATCACGTTTAGCAACACCTCCATTCTAAGAGCTTACAACATTGTAGGGAGTGACTCTTTCTAGTTCAGATTTACCAGATATCGAAATCTAAGGCGCCCCTAATACTTGGCTTGAGATAGTGTGAATACCATGTTCCTGTAATCTGCAACACATTCCCGTCATCATTATTTGGCGTCGCATTGACCTGTACTGGCGGGTATAATCTACTGGTCGTGTTTTGAGGGAGCTCTTGTTGGATCGCGACTAGTCACTGGATATCTCATCGTCTTGAATACATGTGAGCATCTCATTGGATTGGGCTGTCCTTTTTCGACAATCGTGGTTGTTTCCAAAAGTAAATTAGCAGCATTGTTGACACTTAGTCATTGGGCCAACAGAGACTCGGGATTGATCGTCGCCTGAGAATTTCGAAAGTGGTTGGACATTATATTCTACTTGCATCGGGTGTTTTGGGAAGTCAAGTCAATCTCATTCTTTCTTGCGCAGTATTCTCACCATCTTGTGCATTCATTTGCGACTTCATGTAGTCGTGAGATTATCCCGTGTTGTTGGTTTCAACTGAGAATGCAATTGCAGCTATTTCATATCAGTAAATCTGGAAATGTCAGTAATTATTTCTTATCTATGATTTAAGTGCTTCTGAAGATTATATAATTGGTAATCCTGAGAATTGTGTTTGGTTTGCCGATTCGTTGTCTTGATTATGAACCTGAGTGCATGTATTACAAAAATCTAATTGTTTGAATTCTATTTCAGTGGTGTTTGTTACCTGTTTCCTGTGCAAGTATATTACAGTGGTATCAGAGCGACTTGACCTGCCAGCATGTGCAGTAGTTCATGAGTGACCGAGATCTGAGATATAATCTTAGAGAGAGGAAGAAGGCAATGGGTGATAAGGATGATGATGGACAATAGTTCGTCAAGAAGTGCAAAGAATTTCAGTCTAGTATGAAGGACACTATGGCTGAGATGATTCAACTCTTGAGAGGATTAAATTAGCAACTAGGTACTGGTAAAGCAGTACAAAATGGCTAGGAATGCAACAGTTCAGGGGTGCAAAAACCAGCAGCCTCCACTAAGTTTTTCAAAGCCAAATTTTTGGATCAAGGGGCAAAAAATGAAGTAGAGAGACCACCTGACAAAGATGAGGACATGGAAAAATTGTATAATGATTATCAAGCTCAAAGTCCAGCCTTTCATAGGGATGTGACATTTTCAGAATTCCATGATATGAAGACTAAAAGAGGGCATAGGAGGAGAAGGTATGAGGAAAGGAGGGACATCCAACATCGTTTGGGCAAAATCACTATCCCAGCTTTTAATGGTTTAGGAGGTTCTACAACAAGCACTTGGTTGCATAAATTAGATACATATTTCTCCTTGAATCCCATGTTCGAAGAAGAAGCCATCAAGCTTGCAACCTTACATCTTGAAGGTTTGGCCCACGAATGGTGGTATGATGGGATGGTGACACAAGGCCACAACTCCATCAAAACATTGGAAGAATTCAATCAAAGGTTGATAGAGAGATTTGAAAGGAAGGATCTGAAAATCCACTTCCGGGAACTAGCACAACTGAAGCAAGAAGGTAAAGTGGAGAACTATGTTGCTAAGTTTGAGAGATTGGCAGTTATGGTCCTAGATGTGTCGGAGAGAAGGCTTATAGTCCTCTTCGTTGAAGGCTTATCTGAACCCCTTAGAGGTTTGGTGAGGGCTTTGGATCCGAGCTCACTACAAGACGCCATTAAGAGGGCCTTGAACCTCGAGGATTCATCATCTAAGGGGGGGCCACACTCAAACAAGGTACTCCCCATCGTGACCAGGAAGCCTCCTCATGAAATTACTCCAACAACAACCTCACCAAGGTCAAACAAGATGGAGATGTCCAAGGAAGAACTTCGAAGGAAAGGGTTATGCTGCACTTGTAGGGAATGTTGGACCAAGGGTCACAAATGCATGGGAAAAGGACATGTCTACTACATTGAGGTAATCCCCGATGAAGAAGGAGGTGAACCCGAGGGCACTACTATAGAGGATGAGCTTGGGTTGACATGGGGGGAAGGTTATTCCGGGGGCACTCTTGCAGCCCTCTCAAGAGCACCAAAGTATCATTCTCTTCGTATTAGAGGAGACCTACGAGGGTAAAGGGTGATAGTATTGATTGATAGTGGAGCCACCCATAATTTCATTGATGAGGGGCTAGTGGCTAAGATGGGTCTAAAGGCTGAAAGCTTTGAAGGATTCAATATGATAGTTGTAGACGGTTATTCTATTCCATGTACCCACTGGATCCAACAAATGGAGTTGACTCTTGGTGGGCACAAAATATAGGATGATTTCTACATAGCCGGCATTGGCGAGGCAGATGTGGTTCTAGGAGTACAATGGTTACACTCGCTTGGGGAGTACACTGCAAACTACCAAACTTTGGAATTGAAGTTCAAATCTAATGGGAAAGAGGTCATACTTCGTAAGTCTCTCCAAAGGAAGACTGCCAGAAACTTCAGCCAAAAAAGTGGGAGAAGTAGCATACGACACCAAGCATCCAAAATCAAAGTTGCTCAAGGGCAAGCAACATTCGGGAGGGGAGGACTGTCATGTCCACGAAATTACGTAATGTGATTTCTGGAGGGAAAAACCAAAATAGTGTTTTTAAACACTAATTATTTGCATTTAATATTTTAAATAAAATAATAATATTATTAAATATAAATTTAAAATTAAAAAAATAAAATTAAAAATATTAAATTATAAAATAAATTAAAATTATTTAAAATAATATTTAAATTTAATTCCTATGGCCGACCTCATCGAGGAAGGCGTTTTTGTTAGTGGCTGACTTCACTTGAAGGAGGTGTTGTTTTGCATATATATGCCGGTTTGTTGGTCGAAGGAGGAGATCATGAATTTGGGTGCTAATACTCCATGCCGATTAGCTGAGGACGTAGCCTCTCTGCTCTTCGCTGACAGGTTTGGGACGAAAACCTCATGCCTGTGAATTCGTGTTTCTCTTTCATTTCCTACATTTGATCGCGTTTAGCAACACATCCATTCTAAGAGCTTACAGCATTGCAAGGAGTGACTCTTTCCAGTTCAGATTTACCAGATATCGAAATTTGAGGTGCCGCTAAAATTTGGCTCAAGATAGTGTGAATACCATGTTCCTGTAATTCGCAACACATTCCTGTCATCATTATTTGGTGTCGCATCGATCCGTACTGGCGGGTATAATCTACTAGCAGCGCTTTGAGGGAGCTCCCGTTGGATCGCGACTAGTCACTAAATATCTCACTGTCTTGAATACATGCGAGCATCTCATTGGATTAGGTTGTCCTTTTTCGACAATCGTGTTTCTTTCCAGAAGTAAATTAGCGACATTGCTGACACTCAGTCGTCGGGCCAACAAAGACTCAGGATTGACCGTCGCTTGAGAATTTTGGAAGTGGTTGGACATTATATTTTGCTTGCATTGGGTGTTTTGGGAAGTCAAGTCAATCGCATTCTTTCTTGCGCAGTATTCTCACCATCCTGTGCATTCATCTGCAACTCCATGTAGTCGTGAGATTATCCTGTGTCGTTGGTTTCAACTGAGAATGCAATTGCAGCTATTTCATATCAGTAAATCTGGAAATGTCAATAATTATTTCTTATCTATGATCTGAGTGCTTCTGAAGATTATATTATTGGTAATCTTGAGAACTGTGTTTGGTTTGCCGATTCGTTGGCCTGGTTATGAACTTGAGTGGATGCATTACAAAAATTTGATTGTTTGAATTCTATTTCAGTGGTGTTTGTTACCTGTTTCCTGTGCAAGTATATTACAAAGGGCTATTTTTTTAATTGTAGATTTGAGGGTTTCTACATAATTGTGCTTGTTCTTTTTTGAGGATTTAAGAAAAAAAATATAAATAAAATAAAATATGAGTTTTTGAAGTTGAACTCAGCCTTTCTCCTCGTTTTTCGTGGTTTTTGAAAACGAGAGGGATGGCATCTATGCAGTATGAACAAGAGTATACGTCTTATGCATTGATGGCTAAACACTTAGTAGATCGTGTGGAATCATCGACATATTACGAACAAGAGAGATTGGTTCACGAAGTATATGGCTTGCTCCGATTTCGTCATCTTTGGTGGTGGCGAAGAGTATACAGTTGTCGGTAATGGCAACATTCAAATCACATATACTGGGAGAAATTTAATATTTCTCAATGTATACTGTGTCGGGCATGGAGCTCAATCTGCTCTCCGTGAGTCAGATTATGCGACATAGTCCAAAGTTGGACATCACTTTTAGTTCACACAAGTGTCGAATTGTTGATAAGGAGTCCAAGAAAACTATGGCAGTTGGGCTCGAGGATCATGGTTTGTATAGGTTGGTTGATACAGGAGATCCTCTAGAGCATGCACTTGTTGTGAGGAGCTCATCTATCAACACTCTTTGGCATTAGCAATATGGGCATCTCAATATTGCCTACCTCTCTCAGTTGGCTCAAGAGAATTTGGTAGAAGGCTTACTTAAGATTCAGCAGCAGACTCATGGTGTTTGCAGAGCTTGCCAAGCAGGGAAGCAACATCGTACTCCATTTTTAGATGGAAAGTCTTGGAGAGCGTCCAAGGTTCTACAGTTGGTTCATGCAGACATTTGTGGACCAATGAATACTGCATCCGTCACTGGTGCCGAGTATTTTCTCTTGTTTGTTGATGATTTTAGCAGAAAAATGTGGGTGTATTTTCTCAAAGCGAAGTTACAATATTTAATGAATTTCAGAAGTTTAAAGCATTAGTTGAAAAAGACTTTGGATGTCAATTCATCACTCTTAGGATAGATAATGTGGGTGAATTCTGTTCCAACCAGTTCACTGACTTATGTGCAAAACATGGCATTAAACGCCAGTTTACCACAACCTATACCCCTTAGTAGAATGGTGTTGTTGAGCAGAGGAATCGTACCATCACAGAAATGGCCTACTGTATGTTGGAAAATAAGAATGTTCCCAAGAAATTTTGGGTTGAGGTTGTGTATACTATAGTATACCTTCTTAATCGGTCTCCCACAAAGGCTGTTAAGAAGATGACCCCTGAGGAAGCATGGTCTGGGAGGAAACCAAAAATCACCCACCTCAACATTTTTGGTTCAATTGTGTATGTTTGGATTCCAAATACCAAGAGAACCAAACTAGATTCCAGGAGCCAGAAGTTGATGCTAATAGGATATAGTGATAATCACTAGGCCTATCAGCTGATTGATGTGGCTACTAACCATTTGACATTCAGTAGGGATGTTGTGTTTGATGAGGAAGGGGGGCCCTTTTTGCTCCCTTCTCCCATCAAGAGTCTTGACAATTAGCCTCTAAAGTCCAAGGATTTGGGAGCTAAGCTTTCAGTAGCTACACCTGAAGGGAGGGATTCTTATTCTTAACACATTGTAGAATCTCCCAGACCAGATCCCCAACCAGCAGTGAGGGACTCTGACGATTCTAACATTGTGGAATCTCCTCAACAAGATTTTGTCTCAACAGACTTTCCTTAGAATAATATGGATGGCAGCCCAAGTCATGATGATGCTCATTCTGATTTGGAAGATGATTCTTCTCCTTCTCATCCTAAGTGGTGGGTGAAGCTCATTGGTTATGTTGATGATGATGAACTCGTTGAGGGACGATCGTCTAGAGGCAAGAGCAAAAAGCACACAATAAACTTTGCTCTTATGGCCAACATTCAGAGTATTTATGAGCCACAATAGTATTTGAAGGCCAAGGGTAAACCTGAATGGGAAAGGGTTATGAATTTTGAGCATGATAGTCTTTTTAAGAACAATACATGGGTTTTGTCATATCTTTCACCAGGGAAGAAACCCATTGGCTGCAAATGGGTCTACAAGGTCAAATACAAGGCTGATGGAACACTGGATAAATATAAGGCTCGGTTGTTGGCTAAGGGGTTCATGCAGAGAGAAGGTATTGATTATGAGGAAACCTTTGCTCGCACAACAAAGATGAGCACCATCCGACTTGTCCTAGTCATGGTAGCATAGTTTGGCTGGAAGGTCCATTAGATGGATGTGAAGAGTGCCTTCCTCAATGGAGATTTGGAGGAAGAGGTATACATGACGCAACCTCCTGTTTGAAGGTTGCAGGACAAGAGCACAAGGTATGCAAATTACGAAAGGCTCTTTATGGCCTCAAGCAGGCACCCAGGGCATGGTACTCGAAGTTTAACAAGTACCTGGTTGAACAGGGTTTCACAGGAGTCCCTCAGATGCAAATTTGTTTGTCACAAACACTGGCAGTGATATCATCCTTCTTGTCATCTATGTGGATGATATCATCATTACTGGCAATAGGTTTCTTTTGATTGAATAGATCAAGTCAAATTTGTGTCAGGCATTTGAGATGACGGACTTGGGTCTTCTACACTATTGTCTTGGTGTAGAAGTTTGGCAGACAGGTGGCCGTATCTTCATTTCTTAGTTGAAGTATGCTAGGAGTTTGCTTGAAAAATTTAGGATGGAAGATTGGAAAATCTCATCCACTTCTATGGAGAAGGGGCTGAAACTTTCAGCCAAATTAGACTCACCGGTGGTAAATGAGTCTGCGTTTAGGCAACTTGTGGGTAGCCTCATCTATCTTATTGCCACTAGACTTGATCGTAGTTTTGCTATGAGTTACATTTCTCGTTTCAGGACTGCTCCCAATGCGGAACACTTGGTTGCCGTGAAGTGACTTTGCAATATGTCAAAGGGACACTTGACTTTGGCATTCTGACATTCTATATAGCAGATGCAAAGATCCTAGACAAGTTGGCTTTACAGACTTATATTGAGTAGGTTTAGTGGATGGTAGGAAGTCTACTTCTGGGTATGTTTTCAGTCTTGGTACAGGTGTAGTCACATGGACAAGCAAGAAGCAACAGGCAGTTGCTCTTTCCTTGATCGAAGCAGAGTATTTGGGAACAATTAAGGCAGCATGTGAGGCAGTATGGCTTTGAAGGATGCTTGCTGACATGCAGATGTCTGAAGTAGGGCCTTTAGCCCTATTTTGTGATAATCAAGGGGTTCTCAAACTTGCTAAGAATCCAGTCTTCCATGAGTGAACCAAGCATGTTTAGCTTCACTATCACTTCATCAGACAGCTTGTTGAAGATGGCTTTGTGATGTTGTAGTATGTTCCATTTGAGGAACAGACTGCGGACATTCTCATCAAGTCTCTCAATCCAGATAAATTTGTAAAATTTCGGGATAAGCTTGGTGTAGTTAGTAGAATGACCATTAAGGGAGGGTATTAAATTATTATCGTATTATTTAATGGTCATCTTAGCATTTAGTTAGTCAATAGTTTACTTTCAGTTAAACTTGTCTATTTCAGTTAGCTTTTAGTAACTTTTTGTTCTTTGCTTTTGTTAAGGAGCTTTCATCTCCTTCGGAAATATTGAATATTAATTATCATTTCAAACTGTCCAAAATTTGTTTCTTCAGGATTACACCCTAATTTTAATTTCATTTTAAGGTGCTATTCCACTAAGATTGGTACAGCTAGTGGCACCCCTTGCCAAATCTCCCAAAATATTCAAAACATCTTTATCACGCACAAAATATATGTAGTAAAATTATTAAGGGTGCAAAATATTCTTAAAATGCATGCGAGTAATATAGAGAATATGCTATAAGCATTCATACTGCTTAACTCAGTAAAATCTCCTTGGTAAGTTCACAAAACAAGGAAGGATGATTAATGGTAGTGGCAAGATTTCTTCCCTTATCTTGTTGAATAAAATTAGTGTACAAATTATTGAATGCTTTCGAGGTTCTGTTGCTAATCAAAATTGAGAGCAATCAGAAGGGCTGTGGCAAAGGTTGCAGGTCTGTCTTAAAGACTGGGCCATGTATAACCAAGTGGTATCCAAAAACCAAGGTGCTAATCATATCTTCTTTAGTGAGTTTGGTATCCAAAACCCAAGGTGCTAATCATATCTTCTTTAGTGAGTTCCTAGCTATTGGGGACCAAAAACCTTCTAATTTGGAAAGTTTGATATGAGATTGAAGCAATTTGATTAGTCAAGTGGCCTAATTTAGTCACTGAGTGTTCTCCTTAATGCTTAGCAAAACTTGAAGGCTCATTCTTGAAAAATGACACAAAAGTTGTATAAGTTGTTTGTTGAAAAGAACACAGGAAGAAGAATTTGATTGCATAGAAGAAATTTATATATTTCATGTTTATTATTTATATTTAGATAAATGGATATAAGATGTGTTTCTTGTTTTACTAATATATTTATGTATTTAGTTTATTGTTAATATATTTTAATATTTAATATTTATGGATATTATTTTTATATATTTTTAATATTCTCTCTCTCTCTCTCTCTCTCTCTCTCTATATATATATATATATATATATAGCTGAACCCAGCCATACGAAGCTAATGAAAATAAAATTTGCCCAACTACGGAACTTGAACCTGAAACCAAACCCAAACCAGCAACATAGCAAAATTGAAGTTTTTGTTTTATTTCCTTATTTCTATTATCTCATACCACCAATTTGTTAAATGAGTTTTGAGTGACTTTGATCATATTAGTTGATTCAGATCACATTCATATAAGGTTGTCACTATTTCTGTTTAAAACTTACCCATTAAGTCATTTGGTTTTGCTGATATTATTGTTACAGAGGTTTTCTTCAAACAAACAACTTTTAAGTCGTCTATAAAGGCAATATTTATGCACTGCATAGTGAGAAAATTGAATTCTATGGTTTTCTTTTACAGGTGGACATGGTTACTCCTATGTGTTCTCAATTGACTTACGAAGGACTTCTAGATGAGGTATGTTTATTTTTAGAGTTTTTTTATTTTCTTTCAGCTGAATTCTTTGGACCGATTTGTAGGTATTCTTTCAAAGACATATAATGAAAAATCTAATATCATTTTCATTTTTAATTCCTTGGCTGTATTATATACATTGCATGCAAGTTATTTATTCATGTAGGGAGTGGTTGTAAGTTGTAACAACCACTTTACTAAAACTATTAACATTTAATGGTAGGTAACAAACATTAAATGAAACATCAAAACTAATAGAGTTTCTCATGTTATTTCGTAGCACCCCACTTGTTATGTGACTTTTTACCCAAGAGAAGAGAAAACTATGAAATAACTTTTTATTATTAAAAGGGAGATAGAAAAATAAAGGATATTATGATCCTTTGGTTAAAAAAGAGATTAATAAAAAATGATGCATAAAACTCTTTTAAAATGGGAGAAATAATCATATTTATTAAATAATAATTGAAGGCATCCTTTGTGAAAGAGTGTGATGGTTTGGAAACCACCCTTTAAAAGTATATATAAATCATTCATTTGAAACTTGGAAAGACATGGAGAACATTCAAGGAAGAAGAAAGTGGTTTGGTGAGTTATGGACATTATAGTACACAGAGCTTGTCCAACTCGGGGTACAAAGTACACCTAGGATTGTCTTGGCCAGGGCTGTTATGCATGTTGAGTAGTTATTATGAGGCATGTTGTATACATGTTGAACAATTACTTTGGAGCATTTTGTATGCATGCTAAGTAATTACTCTGGAGGATGTTGTATACATTAGGAGTAATTACTTTGGAGCATAGTGTGTACTTGTGTTGAGCATTGTTCTGTTGAACCAGCATTTTTGTGGAGTGCAATAGTGTGCTGTGTTCCAAAAGGAACTGTTTCCTCCTAGATTGTTCCATAGCAATAGCCAATACCACTGACATCTTCCTAGGATGAGAATGACCTTTCCAAGACCTATGATTCAGATAAGTACTAAACTCAATTCCGAGATATTTTTAATTATAAATGAGATGGAGTTGATTTAATTGAATTCTTTAATGATGTTATTTATTCTCTTTTAATAATATCTATATTGTTGAATACCAATTTACGTATTATTGATGATGTTTTCATGTGCTTAAATCTTAAACTAGATAACACTAATTAATTAGCATTTTTGTGCATTTGCATCTTATTTATAGAGATAATTTATAATATTTAAATTGAATTAATGTCACTAATAAATCCACTGCCAAATATATGTTAAACTTATCCAATTTGATACTTGGGAAAAAGTAGTGTTACACCACTCAACATAAAAAGTACATGATACAATTATTTTCTCCCCAGAAAGTAAAGATATAAGAAAAAATTTGATCAATTTTGACTTTGCTCTTCTAGATCTGTATTTTGTATCAACTGTTGAATCTTCATCAAGCTGATCTCTTCAAGCTGCCATCACCCTGTTCTTGTATAGAGGTAGACTCCCATCCATCTGCTCACCAACTACTACTGTATAAGGCTGCCGTTTTGCCGAGGTAGAATTCTGCTCTTATAGGAAACCATTGACATGAACTGGCCTAATGTCTTGACCTATTACATTGCAATTTTATCTTCATTGTTGTCACTTTGTTCATATGTGAAAGTTGAATGCATTGAACTTTTTGGATCATTACAGTAGATCCTATGTCATCAATTTATGATATTTTTGTCATCTACTAAAACTTGCATTCAAAATATCATTTGTTTATCAAGTTGATACTTTAGAAGTAGCTACATGCAGTTAATTTTATGCAATTTTCAAATATCTGAATTACTAATTTTAAAATTCTAAATTGCTTGGAAACATGTACGAGTATTTTTACAAGAAATGCCAATATTCCAAGAACCTTTGAGTTCAAAATGATATGGAAAACTCCGCTGTGATTTGAAAGGATGACATTGGCCGTAAGCTCTTTTTGCAGCTGCATCTGCTTCCTCATATACATATATTAAAATTTAAGGCTAAAACTTTGGCTTTACTCATACTTTCTTTTGTTTTATGATGAATATTAATCCCCTATCCAATAATTTCAGTTAAATTGGCTTTAAAATTTAACCTGACTAAAGGAGCTTCTGTATATATTGTTGCACTCCTTACATGTCAAAATGTGAAAACTCCCGTTTGTGATATTTCTATCAATGTCACATGTTTCCAAAGAGGAGATGGTGTCAAATTTGAAGGTACCTCTTTGGCTTGGTTTACAAAGTTTAGACTTGATATTTTTTGAAAGAAAAACCTGCAAGAAAGATTCTCAAAATTTAAAATAAATTAGAGACTTGAAAAAAATGCAAAGAACGAATTTTGAACAATTTAATTTAAAAAGGAAAGTCAAAATACAAATAAAATATTGAAAACCTGGTAAATTTGGCACTTTTAAAAATAAAAGCTACCTTTGCAGTTACTGTGGCATCACCCTTGTCTTACCCGTTTCAGTGGTCTCAATCATATTACATTTTTTTTTTCAGGAATAACTTGGCAAGCCAAAAGATAAAGAGCCTTTCAATTAACAGGAAATAAAAAGTGCAGAAAAAGAGAGAGCAAAAACTACTTTTTTTTTTAAAATTTCATGCCAGTAAATTGCAGAGATAGTAAGTGAAACAATACAACATGAAATATGGATTTTCGTTCATTAGTTTTGAGGTTGCTGATTACTCTGCATAGTTTGACTTTGATGGTCACACGTAGAAATCAATTACAAATTATGAAATCTATAATCAACCTACAAAGTAACAAAATAGGGAGATAGCCTATGAGGCTAGCTGCTATGATCCACATTGCGACTGCAGATAGTAATGTTGATGCCCTAGGGTCCATGCTCGCCCTTTAATTGATCTCAAGTTTATCATACACCTCAAAGATAGCTAGGTCGTCATCATCAAAAAGTGGCTCATAATTTACAATCTCTTTCTGAATTTGAATTGATCTTGTCAAGGTCATTTGACCAATTGTCCTCGACTCCCCTTGATATAATGAAATTGAATGCAGGAGTTAGTGACATACAAATTAAATATTGGAATTGCAAATTACAACCAATAATTAAAATTGCAAGTTTTCTAACCTCAATTTTTCTGAGTCGAAGGCAGAGGTTGTGGTGAACAAACACCAAATCATTCATCTGTTGTTGAGTCAAAATGGTTTCCTCTCTTGGAATGTTTATTCAAATAGAATTCAATAACACTCACAAGTGGATGAACAACATGGCTGGTTCAAAATGCATCATATGTTTTTGGCTTCCTTTCCACCATTGCATTGACAAAACTCAATTTAATCTTGTATCAAGATTCTATCATTGGCGATATATATAAGATCTATATTTTATTTCAAACTTTAAATTGAAACTTTAAACTTTCAAAGAGAGAAAAAGGTAAAGGTTGATTTCAAATACCTGATTTCAAGGTAGTCCTGCTTTTTATCAACTTTAATCTCTTTTTATTGCTGCTCTACTTTTTGGATTCCATTTTCTTGTGCAATGGCCTGAGCTTGCTTTTCATCAACTTTCGACCTTGTCATCCACTGCGATTCCTCCTTTCACATCTTCTTGTGCCATTTTTTACCACTTTCAGATCCTGCTCTCATTGTCACTCTTCTATATGAAGTCTAAAGCTTTTGTCATTTTTTGAGTTTTTGTGCTGGAGCTCCTGAGGTTGATTTCCTCATTGGTGATATTTTCCCATAAGGATCTTGCAAACACTAATAATAAACAAAAAGGCTAACCTTGAACAACTTGAAGACTTGGATAGGAAAGGTAATCATGATTATCACTTAAAATATTGATTTGGGCAAGATTGTCATATGGGTACCAACATTGCTTCCTTCTGGGGACCGTGAGACATACTTGGGTCATAGGAGAACTTCATAATCTCTTGGAGTTCAGGTCAGTGTCTTATCTATGGGCAACAGAGTCAAGCTCATTACAAACAAACTATACCAGACAAAACATAAAATGAGACTTTTAAACAAATAAATTGTGAAACAGGGGCAAAACATAATGACATCACAAAGGAAAGAAAGATACAACTTACTTGCCTCCTAACAAATTGGAACATACATGTTTAAACAAATCCATTGACATGCTGAGAAAATTAACTGTCTCTTCGGAGAAGTGGAAAAAATATTTGCAATTTTCAACTTGGGATCCTCTGAGGTGGATTTATGAAAAACCAAGGTTCAGGTGGATAAACATGTTCTTGTAAGGATAAGTTCATGACAAAAGGTGTGATGAACACGGGCCTTGGAATTTCTTCCTGCATACGCAAAAACCTTTCAAGGAAATGTAGATACAAGGTACCTTGGAAGATCTTGTGGTAGTATTACGTCTATTGGAATGGTGATTTTTTTTAATTCTAATTGACCATCATGCCCTGTTACTTTTCCAAATTCAATTACAGTGTTTTGTGTAACATTAGAATCCCAAAAAGGCTGCAGTTGTTCTACAAGTATCCCCGCACCTTGCCCTTCCAATGCCAATTGTATAACATTGCTTATAGTGTCTGAAAATTCCCAATCTGAATCGAGGTTGGACCAATTATCTATCTTGAAACATATTGGTTGCAAAGATATGTCCTCCAAGAATTGATTAAAAGGATTTTCTATGACTGTCATATATGGCCATCCATTGTTTTTCCAGTTGGAATGAATCAAGCTATCCTTTATTTCTGCAAGTTCTTCATTCCTAAGGATACCTTCTGATTTGTCTTCTCTGGCAACTTGTATTCTGTGCTCTGTTGTATTATCTTTACAAAATTGAACCTCTATAGTATCAACCATCTCTTCACCATGCACCATTTTTCTTTCTGATATTTTCTCATTTGTCATTAATTTGTTTGCCAACCTTGAATGTTGAATTTCTGATTTTTCACATTGGCTCTTTGGTGATGCTGGTGATAGGAGAGAGAACTTATAGTATCCTCAATAGATGATCCACTTTCAAGATGTTCAATGACTGTGTCTATGTCTGGTAGAGTATCTTTGGTGATTACTTATGACATGATATAAGCTTCCAGGGCTGCATCACCTTTGAATTATATATTGAATAATACATCTACCTAATGTAGACCACGATCAGGGGCCCAGTGAAGAGAAGCTAATCCTTGCAGCCACACACACAATCACTTACAGCTGCTAGACAAATCAGACATGGCAAGAACTGATACCCAGCTCAAACATCCATTATCGAAGCAAAAACAGTTGATACTCTTTATTAATCGATTCAGAATACATACTTGCCTCACAGGCACATAGTCCAGTAATATGGACTTTGTAACATCACTTCGACTCTACACAAAAAGGCATGCAGCCCAGTGTCATGCCCCCGAAATTGTAACACTGAAATATGAAGTATTGGAATACAAATTACTAAATAAAATAAATATAAAAAATATAGATATAAATAATTGCAATAATTATAATTATCATAGATAATATTATAATTATAAAATAGAGCAGTTATTATTATTAATTGTAATTACTATAAAATATTCATAAGAAGCTAATAATTAAATAAATGAATAATAATCACAAAGCATTAATAAATGCTAAGGCAGCGATTCCTGATTATTACTAAAACCAAATGATTCAGCGATTCCCAACACCTCAGCAGCAATTATATTTAAAGACTAATGCAGCGATTGTTATTAAAAGGCAGCAATTCATTTAATATGGTTTAGTCTAAGACATCAGTTAACATTTACTAACATTTACTCCAAGGGACAGGACTAAACTAAGAGACACGTCCTAGTCAAAAGATGCAAGGAAAGTCTATGACTTTTGACCATATCGGGGTATTAAAGAGAATCACTTTCAAACAGATCAGCATCGATTGGGAAGAGAGTTTAAGCAGAGATAAAAAAAGAAATGAGATGGACAGGAATACATCTGCACTTAGGAAAGCAATATGAGTCAACATAGGGAATCATTGAATAATAAGAAAGGAATCTACACTCAGATTACAGCGGCAGTAGAAATAAGGGGATATAGAGGAAGGAAGAAGAACAGGTTGGAAAAGAGATTATATGTATATATATATATATATATAGAGAGAGAGAGAGAGAGAGAGAGAGAGAGAGAGGTAAATATATATGCATAGATGGTATGTATATGCAAAGGTAATTAGATTAACTAATAATAGTTATATATATATATATATATATATATGAATTATGTTCTGTTGTGCAATAATGATGCTTGCAGCAATTATTGAGCCTTATAATTAATTATGATGCTTTAATATAAATATGAATAGATTCTTATCTGGTGGGTATACACTAACGGTATCTTTTAAGTGATAAGAACAGATCAATGGAAGAAGAAGCATATTCAGGTCAGCGATCAGCTTCAGAAATACATTCATTACTTAGGCAACAAACATTATAGGCTTGGATAAAATCTGAGAAGGAAATACAACAGATATTATGAACAGTGATATTAAGGGACAACTGCTAAGAGGGCACCCTATTAAGGGAGAATTGCTAAAAGGGCACCCTGTTATAGGAAGAACTGCTAGAAGGGCACCCTATCGTATAGCCTTCCAACCTAAGTCACCAGGTTTGAATTCGAATTCGAGTTCGGCAACATTGAAATTCGAATGAAATTCAACAAGGAAAAAATTCGAAAAGTATAAAATTCGGATTAAATTCGCCTTATGCAATTTTTTATTTTTATTTTTCAATATAAGTAATATATCCATACAATTGTCTAAATAATTTAACATTGATAAATATTAATAAAACCTTAAATATTAATAAAAATACTAAATATTAATTAAATTATAATATGTGAACATTAGTAAATAATAAGTAAACAAAATACTAAATAATAGAAATATTAAATATTAATTAAAATAATAAAATATTAAATACTAAATCAAATAAAAAATATTAAATAAAGTTTACTTGTTACTTAATATTACTAATATTTAATAAAAATATTAAGTACTAACTAAAATAATAAATACTAAATGAAATAAAAAATATTAAATAGTATTACTTAATATGCAATTTTTTATTTTTATTTTTAAATATAAGTAATATATCCATACAATTGTCTAAATAATTTAACATTGATAAATATTAATAAACCTTAAATATTAATAAAAATACTAAATATTAATTAAATTATAATATGTGAACATTAGTAAATAATAAGTAAACAAAATACTAAATAATAGAAATATTAAATATTAATTAAAATAATAAAATATTAAATACTAATCAAATAAAAAATATTAAATAAAGTTTACTTGTTACTTAATATTACTAATATTTAATAAAAATATTAAGTACTAACTAAAATAATAAATACTAAATGAAATAAAAAATATTAAATAGTATTACTTAATATTAAAAATCATTCCTACTATTTTCTAAGGCTTATAATAAATAAATTGAACCCTACAATTTAAAAATAAAAAAAAAACAAACTCCCTGCATCCTTCGATGACGACGATGGAAGAGCCTGCGACGACCATGCTGAGACAAGTGAATTGCAGCCTGTGGGAATTGCAGAGACTCCAGACGTCGAAGCAGACAGTGATAGACGAGTGACGCCGCTAGCCACAAAGACGAGTGACGCCGAAGTAGAGACGCCGCCTGCCGCAGTTGAGTGACAATGTTGAAGAAAAGAAACAAAATGCAGTTCCATTAAAAATCGTTTGAAAGAAGAGGTGGCCGTTCGAATTTGAACGAATTTGAACGATTTTTAACCTTTTTTTTGAAATTTGACGAATTTCGAATTTCATCTTGATATTCGGCCGAATATGGTGACTTAGCTCCCAACTATCCTCGAGTGAATCAATTGTCAAAGAAAATGAAGAGGGTCTTCAATCATAAGGGGAGGATACTTGGGGCACCTCACCATGTCCTCCTCATTATGGTTGAGCCCACATAGTCCTTGGGACTTGTTATATTGTTATATATAATCTTTCTTAGACTTAGAATTGAGTGTATTTCGTATCATATTCATCTAACATGGTTGCAGGTTTCCATGATTAGACTTACATCATTTCAATTTTGTGTAGGAAATTGTACCTTTAACTATAATCTGCTATTGGTTTCATTTGGAATTGTGATTCAGGGCAAAAAAGAAGGTGATCCAAAAAAGGGGACATTACACCCAGACACAGGGCATTATAGTTCTACTAAAAAAATCTCCATCAATTTTGCTTGGTCTTCATAGACTTAGGTGGCTTGCAAAAGAAATAAACTACAGCTGCCCTTCCATGATCCCCTCTCTGCTATTCTCTACCTTTCTTCATTTATCTCTTTGTCTCACATCTATCCAAGGTGGAAGACATTCCATATTTTTCTCTATACACTCATTTACTTCTTCTCATGCCCTCATCACATATTTGTATACATCTTAGATTTAATACATAGGCGATTTCGTGGGTCCTAGGAGGAAGTATTTATTGGCCTATGTTGTAGGGTATGCCCCCTCGGGTCTTGGTCCTGTACCAAATTGGTTTGGGTGTTGGGCTTGCGATGAGAGTGTCTTGGGTTTGCTCAGGGTCTTGCTTGGGTACCCTGGGGTCCCTATTGGTCCTTTTGTGAAGGATCCATAGGGAACTCAAGTGGGTGGGACCTTGGGCAAACCTGGATGAACCTAGGCAAACCCAAGGGGACCCAAAGGATGCCCAAAGAAAAAACAAAAACAAAAATTCATTTGTTTATAACATTTTTATAAATAAACAAATGCCAAATACCTAATATCACCCTTAAGTGATAAAATTGTGAAAGTGGTGTGTGCCATGAAGGTTTGTGTGGTTTTAAAAGCCTTAATTTGAACTTGGTGGTAGGGGCGCTGCCCATTGATCTTGTTGGGGGTGTTCTTTCAAACCCCCATGAGGGTTGTACCCCTTGACCCCATTATGGGGGTGTTGCCCCTCAACCTTGTTGGGGGTGTTCCTTCAAACCCCATGAGGGTTCTATCCCTCAACCCCATTATGGGGGTGTTGTCCCCAAAGTCCCACAAGGGGTGCTACCCCTCGACCTCATTGGAGGCATTGCCCCCATTCCCACATGAGGGACTTTGCCCCTCAACTCCATTGGCTTCTACATTTCTAGACCCCCACTAGATATTGGGATCTCTTGTCACCTAAGAAACTTGATTACAATGAGGATCCAACTCTTGAGTGTGCTGAGTTAGACATTATTGTTGCACAACTTGTCAAAAAATCTTTTTAGATGAGGCAGCTTCTATGTAGGACATGGCTAGTGGAAGTGTCATTGTAACTCATTGTTGTTCAAATGGAATTGAATCAAATGCTAATTTTGATGCTATTGATGAAGAGCAATATGAAGATTATTGAATATTGATTGTAATTTTTATTGTGTATTAACATTTGACAAGTCATTGAATTATGGATTTATGAGTCTTTTTTTTTTATTTTGCAAATTATGAGGTATTTAAATATTTTGTTTATTGCCAATTATGAGTATCACTGTTTTTATATTTCATAATTTTAAAATTTTTAATATATATTTATATAATACAGCCATACCCAGCTGCACTGCTCCCAAGAATTTTTTTGCTCTAGCGGCGTACCTGAACACCCTACTAGAACTGGCAACTTTGTTTTTGACAATAACAAGAAGTCAGTTTTTAAGGAAATATGCCTAGAATAGCTTATTGCATTCACATCCAGAAGTGTGCCAATAAAAGGGGTCTTCAGCAGCGAGTGGACAAGATATCACAGTTGCCTCTCATCCAGAATGACCATGCAGCTTTAATGCATTTAGATCAAAGTTTAATATACTATGACTAGCAAAGATTAATGCCATTGTAGAGGGTTGTATACGGCACTATTTAATGTCGATAAGTGACCAAGTCTCGAAAGTTGTAGCAGTCAAAGTGGAAGGTGTTAGCGCCGGTCGAGGAGACAAAATAGAAGTGCTGTCAGAGTGAAACGTCTAGCAAGGTAACTGTATTGTTGTAACTGGTCAGTCAGGCCGGAATAAAATAATATGAACAGAATTATTTTGTATTGCTTAAATTTACAAAGAGCCAGAGGCTCATATATACAATACCAATGTTACAAAAAATAGCAACTATCTAAAAATAGATAGAGAATCATAGCAGACTGCAAAAGAGTCGCAGCAGATAGAGCATTAAAAACGGAATCTACCTAATATTAGAAACATTCTAATACCCTCCCATAATGCTCAATCTGTCAATAACACCAATAGCCTCCCTGAATTTTACAAATTTATCAGAACCGAGAGACTTGGTGAAGATATCAGCGGACTGCTCTAAGGTAGGGACATACAGCAACTGAATAGATTTGTCTTCAACCAGCTGACGAATGTAATGACAATGTGTTTCGACATGCTTGGTTCGTTCATGGAAGACCGGATTCTTGGCCAGTTTGAGCACTCCCTGATTATCACAGAATAGAGGAGTTGGTCCTGACTGAGGAACATGCATATCTGCAAGCATCCGCCGAAGCCAAACTGCCTCACAAGCTGCTTTAACTGCTCCTCGATACTCTGCTTCGGTGGACGACAGAGCCACTGCCTGTTGTTTCTTACTCGTCCATGTGACAGCACCGGACCCCAAATTGAACACATATCCAGCGGTAGACTTACGATCATCAACAGAACCGGCCCAATCTGAATCTATGTAGCCACATAGTGTAGGATCAGAACTCTGAGTGTACAGAAGACCATAATTAGGAGTACCACTAACATAGCGCAGGACACGCTTTGCAGCTGTCCAATGATCAGCCTTGTGTGCTATCATAAAGCGGGATATGTAGCTTATCGCAAAACTAATGTCAGGTCTGGTGGCAGTAAGATAAATGAGGCTGCCCACTAGTTGTCTAAACAAAGATTCATCCACAACAGGTGAATCGGACTGAGCTGATAATTTGAGCCCGGGTTCCATAGGAGTGGGAGCAGGTTTGCAATCCTGCATTCTGAACCTGTCCACAAGACTTCTGGCATACTTGGACTGAGAAAGAAAGATACTGTGCTCAGTCTGCCAAACCTTAACTCCGAGACAATAGTGCAAGAGTCCCAAATCTGTCATATCAAAGGTGCGGCACAAATCCTGTTTGATTTCAGTGATCAAATGTGCTGAACTTCCAGTGATGATCAAATCATCCACATAGACAACTATAAACAATACATCATCACCTACATGTTTGATATACAGATTTGAATCCGATGGACTCCTCTGAAAATCATGATCGGTTAGGTATTTATCAATTTTCATGTACCAAGCCCGAGGGGCTTGTTTCAGACCATAGAGAGCTTTGCCAAGTTTACAGACTTTGTGTTCCTGACCAGCAACCTTAAATCCAGAAGGTTGCGTCATGTAGACCTCTTCCTGTAAGTCACCATTCAAAAAAGCACTCTTAACATCCATATGATGAACTTTCCAACCAAACTGAGCTGCTAAGGCAAGAACAAGGCGTATGGTACTCATTTTAGCTGTAGGAGCAAAAGTCTCCTCATAGTCAATACCTTCCCTTTGTGAGAACCCTCGAGCAACAAGACGAGCCTTATACTTGTCTAAGGTTCCATCAGCTTTGTATTTTACCTTGTACACCCATTTGCAGCTAACGGGCTTCTTCCCTACAGGAAGATCAGAAAGGGCCCAAGTGTGATTTTTCTGAAGACTCTGAAATTCAGCTTCCATAGCTTGTTCCCACTCAGGGATACCTTTAGCCTCGGAATAAGTCTGGGGCTCATAAACACTATGAATGTTAGCCATAAGAGCAAAATTAACTGTAGGTTGTTGTTTGCTCTTATTTCTAGAAACTCTACCCTCGATGAGCTCATCATCCCTAAGATCACTAATAGTTTTAGCCCACCATTTGGGCCGGAGAGTAGAAGAGCCAATCTCTGGAGGAGCTGGAGGAGGTTCAGGAGCAGCAACAGGCGCAGGAAGAGGATCATGTTCGGGCGCCTCAACAGGATCAGTATCAGGAGCCCTAGGGCGAGCATTATCTGTATCATCCCTCCCATCAGGTGGTGCTAAAGGAAGAGAAACACTATGAGGCTGTTCCTCAGAACACTGCTCAGAAGAAGACAGAAAAGGTCCTCGAGTTTCATCAAAAATAACATCACGACTAAAGATAAGATGATCAGTGTCGATATCTATCAATCTGTAAGTACTATGGTTTATCGCTGTACATCATCTTGTGAGTCTTTGTCTTTGGGAATCAACACAGTAACAACGCCGAGGAATCCACGCATGCAAGAGGCAAAATCTTGATTGGCTGATCTTGGGCTTCACGACTAGACCCGCAACTCTTACGGAGTTTTGTTCTTACTTGACTGAGTAGAGGAGCGATTAAGAGGCCAGCAGTGATAAGCACTTCTACCCAATACTTATTAGGAACATTCGTAGGCTGTAACATGGCGAGCCATCTCCGACAATCGTCGATTGCGACTCAACAACATTGTTTCTTTGAGGTGTAGGGAATTGCGGTGAATTGGCTTGATGCCATGTTGACACAAAAATCGAGGAATCGCGATGGGAACAGATTCCCTCCATTGTTTGTTCTGAAATGATCTGTGACCAGGACTTCGTTTTTAATACCAAGAGACTTGGAGTGAAGATGCTTAAATGCATCGATTTGCATCACAAGAAAGTACACCCACATCTTTCTACTAAAATCATCAACAATAAGCAAAAAATATTTGCAACTAGTAACTGAAGA
Source organism: Sequoia sempervirens (assembly GCA_007258455.2). Lineage (NCBI taxonomy): Eukaryota > Viridiplantae > Streptophyta > Pinopsida > Cupressales > Cupressaceae > Sequoia > Sequoia sempervirens. The sequence continues at coordinate 2,224 of VDFB02124648.1, read as the reverse complement.
TGTATTCATAGGACCACAAATATCAGCATGAAGTAATTTAAGTACCTGAGATGCACGCCAAGAATCTCCATCTTTGAAGGGAGTCCGATGTTGTTTGCCAGCTTGACAAGCGTCACATACTCCAAGATGCTGCGTCTGAATCTAAGGTAGGCCAGAAACAAGTTCCTCCCGGGACAGCTGAGAGAGATACTGGATGTTGAGATGTCCATATCGCTGATGCCACAAAGTACTGAGAGATAAATCACGAGCTGCCATAGCTATTTCAGGAGAATCACCAGTGTCAGTAAGCCGATATAGGCCATGATCCTCTAGACCAGTAGCAACAGTAAGACGATTCTCTCGATCAATAATGGAACATTTGTGGGTACTGAACACCACATCCAACTGAGGAGAATTTCTCATGATCTGACTCACAAAGAGCAGATTGAGTGCCATACCAAGAACGTAGCATACATTGAGAAAGATGAGCTGACACCCACCAGACTGTATCTGAACATTTCCTCTGCCAATAATTTTGAACTCCTCTCCTCCGCCAAACACAACTGAATCATTGTAGGTATAGAAATCCGTAAACCAGTCACGCCAATGAGAAAAATGATGTGAAGCACCAGAGTCGATATACCAAGCAGACGATCGAGCTAAATCTGAAGGGCTTTTAGCCATAAAAGCATAGAAGGCAGACTCCTTTTTCTCAGAATGTTCAGCAACATTTGCCTGCTGGTTTGACCCTCGCTTTTTTTGTTCAGAAGCGAGTCGCTAACAGCAATCTTTCTTCATGTGGCCGTACTTACGATAGTAGTGGCACTGAACACTCTTATGCTGAAAACTGCCTGAGGATTGATGTGAACCTCCCTGTTGTGATGACTGAGGTGGCTGAGTTTTAGCTATAAAAGCTTGTTCTGACGAGGATGAGGAAGCACGGCTACCAAACTGCTGCTTCTAGCAATCCTGCTGTAGGAGTTTGGTACACAACTCTGGGAATTTCAGATCAACATTAATTGAGGTAATGTTGAGAGTCTCTATGAAATGCTCATAAGATGTTGGTAGACTTTTCAAGGTAATAACTACCATATCTTCTTCCTCCATCTTCCGACCGATAGCTTCAAGCTGATCACGAATGTCCTTAATCTTTGTGAGATGCTCCTGTAAGGACATACGTTCATCCATCATAATGGAGAACAACTGGTTCTTCAGAAAGAACGCGTGACTCTTGTCGGATGTTTCATGCAGCTCCTTCAAATATTTCCAGATATCTGTAGCCGACTTGCCAGAGGGAATCTGAGGCAACTGATCATCTGTGACAGATAGCTTGAAAAGCATAACAGCTTCTCGATTCTGATCATCAAACTTATCGATACGTTTGAATGGTGGGGCGATCTACATGCCTAGAACAAAGCGCGCATCAAGCAGCGATTTTCGAAGATGGTTAACTCTTCCAAAATATTTGTAATTCTTTGCCATTAAACCGCTGACTGTTTTCTAGCATCAGGTTGGTCAAAAATGCCATTTGCACGGATTTCGAGACAAATTTTAGACTGACCCAGAAAAATCTGACAAGTACCCAGAAGAGTAGACAGAAAACCCAAAAAGAATCTGAAGCCGGAATTCAAATCCGCTGGCTCGAAAATTGAGGCACGGAAAACAAGGTACCCAAAAAATTTTGACGAAGACCCAGATAGAATCTCAAAAAACCCACCACGAATGTGTTCGAAAAAAAAATTCGGATCCCGAAAACTAGGATTTCGTGAAAAAAAAAACCGGCTCTGGTTACAAAAAGAACCACGAACAGGAGCTAGAAAAAAAAATGCAGAAGTTGCGCCAATCGAAAAACGAAGCCAAGAAAGACTAAAACACACAAGCGCCGGAAGTTTGCAGTCAGGCACGATCGGATGCAACCAAAAAACCAGGTCGCGAACGGTAGACAGATCGCGAACGGAGAGAAGCAGGTCGCGAATGAAAATAACCAGGTCGCGAAAAAACGTGAACGGAGAAAGCCAAGACAGGTCGCGAAAAGCCAGAACGCAAGCAGAAAAAAATCAGGATTGCGGAAACTCCCAGTCAATTTTTGCGATTTCTGAATAGCAAAAAAATGGCTCTGATACCATAAAATAATATGAACAAATTATTTTGTATTGCTTAAAATTTACAAAGAGCCAGAGGCTCATATATACAATACCAATGTTACAATAATTAGCAACTATCTAAAGATAGATTGCAAGAGAAT